>CM068993.1:19313000-19478000 GCA_035357415.1 Ophraella communa
CGACAAGAATTTTTCTTTCATTCTTAACTCACTCAAAAATTAATAAGCACGCCCCCGATTTGCTGTCAACTGGGCCTACTTCTACTCTAAATCATTATTGGTTTTTAGTATAGCACAATTCAAATATTCTTATTAAGTTTAGTTTGTTTCCCTGTAGCCAAGTCCTGGACCCTTGTTTAGATTGTAATTTAATAGGAAAATATAACAGTAATCATAAATTAATAATCAAGTTTTGATAAAATTATTTTATTTAAGGTGCTGTCAAAACAATGATGGTAGACGATTCTCAGAGACTAGCCAATTTGAGGGTTGTTATCTGTACGACATTGGGAATAACAAATCACGACGAATATTCTTTGGTGTTAGAGGATTTGGAAAATCAAGTAAAACATAGAAAAACCGCAACCACGGACACACTAACTTTACAAACGCAAGAAGGAGGAAAAAAAGAACGAGACGCCAAAATGGAGCAGTTGCGTAAAAAATTACATACCGACGATGAAGTTAATTGGCTCGACCCATCAAAAACGCTCAGAGAACAGGGAATAATCGAAACGCATACAGTATTATTGGAGGCGGAAAGTTTTTCTTTTTCTGATCAAAAATATCGATTCTAGAGATCCTGTGCAATTGAATTTGTTATATGTACAAGCAAGAGACGCCATCCTACAAGGCACACATCCGATTACACAAGACAAAGCTTGCGAATTTGCCGGTTTTGCAATGCCAGATTCAGTTTGGAGATCATGTAGAAACTAAACATAAAAACTGGATTTTTGGAGTAAGCATAATTAACATCTAAAATAGGTTAACCTACTCTAAAATTAATGTAAAATCGAATAATACTATAGTCCGTTCATAAATTGTCGATAGTACAAAACGTGCGTCCAAGTCATAAAACGGTCGTAAAAGTCATAAAATCATAGGCGGACGTTACAGTACCTACAGTTTTAAGAATATTAATATATTTATTTAAAGTAACTAATGTTTTAATCATATACTCTACGACACTGGTCAGTCATTTTCCACTCAAAAATACCTACATAATCGGATTAAAAGTTCTATAGCTGTATTGTATTTCTTCAGATACAAGGTGGGTTAGTCGAAAACATCTTAAACTGCCTGTTTTAGGTTGGTTTTTATTATTATATCATATTACCTGTCCTCTCTGTATTTCAGTTCTCTGATGAGGGCCAAACTTGCAGTGAACTATCAACAAATTGTGTACGGACTATAGTTTTATGTCTTAGTTTCATAACCTGATTCTATTTAACTGTTTGAATGTTTTTCAGTTTAAAAGAATTTCTTCCACAATCTTATACGAAAATTAAAGGTATTTCGAAAAGAAAGTTTTTTCTGAACACAAAAAACACCAAGGACTTAGTGAACTTGACGCAAAAGTAAAATATACCAAAAAATGCTCGTTCTCTTCGAACGTATGGTGTAACATTTTTCTTGGTAAAAGAAAAAATGAAGGGTAGAAACAAGCTGGTTCCCCGTTTATTAGGTGTAACAAAAGGATTCGGTCTTACGTACTTAATGAACAAACAAAAGAAATTTTACAAACATGGCCTTTAACACACAAAGTGAGAAGGTGGGGTGCTAGTCCTAACACACATTCACATTAGATTTTGGTGATTATTCTGATCAGTATTACTCAGTTCAAACTACAGAAGCCGAACAGATTCAACAAATTATCGCTGGGTATATAGACATTTATTTTGAAAAAACAACAGGCTAAGGATCATTTTTGGTATTGAAGGAGATGAAGGATCTACCATGTTTGAAGAGAACGTTGCCAAGCAAAAGTAAGTAATTTAGTAGTAAAACACAACTTTTTTATATATACCTTGTCTAGTAAAAATCTGGTTGCACGTTACAGCTGTCAGAACGGGACTATGTTGCCAAGCATTTAAAATAGTATTAGAATCTATTAAATGTCTAAGGAAGTTTCTCTAATATTCTTTTTTTATATATGACCAAAATAAAATACTCTAGGTTAGTTATACACATAAAAACCACAGATAATTAAAAAAATGTTATTTTTGATGTTAATACCTCAGCACCAAATTAGAATTTTATAATTTAACTAATTCTGAACTATTTATGTATGTATGGAATAGTAATAAGGAAAATATATAGAATGGCACACTTATTTGTTCTAAAATGTTTCATAAATTGCAGGAACCAGGTAAAACTTCAATGTCACCTGCGTGCGAATGACACAAAATTTCACATGATAAACCACATTTAAATATGGCAACAACGCGCAGTTTTGCCAACATATAAAATACTTTATAAGCCCACGAGTTGTATTTGATATAAAATTACCATTACAGAAACCTTTCTTAATGCATTTATTTATCTTTTTTAATAATTTGCTGCCTACGAATTTCAATATTTACTAAATTTACAGTGAATAAACATACTGATTGGCAGTAGCAAACGAACGAAGGAAGTCAAACAAACAGAGCAATTTGTTCACTTTGATGATGTGCAACCATATTTATGATGGACAAGGTATGCAGTGCTTTTCAGATAAAAGTATCCACCTTTAATAACTTTTGTAATACTGGTATTTAGGAAAAATCCAAAAACACGTCAATTTATGTTGGAAGGGGCAAGCATTATGGCTTATTTAAACTTACTGGAAAAGCCACCCCCTCACTCCTAGCAGCATACCTTTTTATTAAATTACTTCTTATATTTTTTTTATGTAAAATTTGGTTACTCCTTTTTGAGCTGATTTCAAAAATGTGTAATACTTGTAGGTTAAAGTGGTTAGTTTATGACATAAACAATTTTACTTTTTAATAGCACAAATTTTACTTATTTTTTACTTTAACCTTATTTGCCTGTATTAAAATGGGTTGTACAACAGTTCAAACTCTTTTTAACTGTGCTATTTATTATGAAGTTACAATAAGTGTTCAAAATGAGTACCATTTACTTCCATACAATGGTACAATCTATTTTGAAATGCCTCTCTGACATTGCTTAATACGGCTGGATTTAATTGTCGACATTCATTTTCTATCCCTTCCTCTCGTAAATCATCCAGAGATTCTGGTTGGGTAGCATAACTTTTTGTTTTTAAATACCCCCATAAAAAGAAGTCTAGGGGTGTTAAATCCGGTGACCTAGGTGGCCACTTCATCATCTGGCATAGCATAGTGTGGGGAGCTCCGTCTTGTTGAAATACCAGTAAATCTTTGGAAAGATTATCACTAATTTTCTATTATTGTTGTTATACGTGGGCCAACCCCTTCCCTGAGTAACTCAAGATATCATTCACCATTTAAATTTCCGTTTTGATGAAGGAAGGTCCGACAATGTGATCACCTAGGATACCACACCAAACTTTTATCTTTTGGGAATGTTGTGTAAGGAATTCACGCATAATATGTGGATCACTTTCAGCCCAATATCTACAATTATGCCTCTTATTTTTACACTAAGCCATTTAATGAAAAAATGGAGCATTCATCAGAAAAGCAAATATTGTTTAACAATTGTGGATTGTTATTGATAAATTGCATCATTGATTCGCAAAACTCTAGACGACGATCAAAATCATCTTCATTCAATAAAGGTGAAAGTAAAAAAATAAGTAAAATTTGTGCTATTAAAAGAAAAATTGTTTACCTCTATAAATTAACCACTTTAACCTACAAGTATTATACATTTTTGAAATCAGCTCAAAGAGGAGTATTCATATTTTACATAAAAAATATGAGAAGTAATTTAAAAAAAAGGTATGCTGCTAGGGGTGAGGGGGTGGCTTTTCCGGTAAGTTTAAATAAACCATAATGCTTACCCCTTTTAACAGAAATTGACGTGTTTTTGGATTTTTCCTAAATACCAGTATTACAAAAGTTATAAAAAGGTGGATACTTTTATCTGAAAAGCACTGTATAATAATGCATTTATAAATTTTAATCTTTAGTAATATTAATGTGTATCTATTGGACAAGATGATAATATGTTTATTTGTTTTTAGAGCTACTATTTTACAACAGCGTGAATCAAGTAAACTTGCTAAAAACCAATATAGAATCTTTATTGCCAAACCTGCTGTAATGAGGGTTGCTGATGGTAAGTCTGTCACCTTATTTAAAAGAGTACTAATTTTTGTTAAAAACATCGTTTTTTTAGTTATCTTTTCCATTATTTTTACATCAAAAAAGTATTGTGAGTTGTGAAACTACAAAATTGTTGATAGAAATCAGACTATTTTTTTCTTCTGTACTTTTTTTTGTTTATAAAAAAATATCAACTTTGAAAACAATTTGAACCCAGTGTTTTTTTTTATTATTTTTTTTATTTTATTTTATATTTATTGCATTTTTAACGTAGGAGAAAAACCTTATGGCATAGGCATGGGATGAGTGGTCCCATGCAGACCACCGTTAGTGGATCTGTAAATGTTTGGACGCTTGCCCCCCAACGGTAAGATATTTTTTAGCTACCTGCTCAAGTTATTTTATTAATTACTAACTTTGGGGTCTATTCTGTAACCATTCCGTTAGAATTTTAGAGGGCGTTAAGATTTTAACGGACGTTAATGTTATTTTTCGGTATTCACTAACTAAATTTTCCGATAAAATTTTAAAAGGATTCCCTTAAACCAATCCGTTAAAATTGTATTATTTAGAGGCATTTAAAACAAAGCTTTAAAAAATAAAGGAGTGTTAAAAATGGCGTATTTTGATATTGTTAGAGAAATTTTAAAAGATAATAGAGTTGAAGAAGAAAACAATAAATTTAGATGATCACAATGAGGATAATAATATTCAAAGAAACAACAATTGGCAAAGCAAGATGTCAATAATATAAGGGCTATTATTATGCAGCAATATTTCTTATGAATTAATAATGCTAATATTATTATTAAAAAGTACTCCACCAATTTATAAGAATCTTTGAAATAAAATGTTTGATTATTTATTTTAATGATTGTATAATTAAAACAAAACCTATTATAACAAAAATATTTATTGAAAAACATAAAAACACTACTAGATTTTAAAACAAAACAAAACATGAAATTCCTGACAGAAAAACAAAAACACTGATCTGCGAGTAAAACATGAGTAACACTATTTTTGTCTCTTTTCTTACTTGTTTGTTAAGCCAATTGTGGCTTAACATCTAATAGAGCGGGCAATTGCAAATTTGAAATTTGCTAAATTTTTGCAATTGCTTATTGTGTGAGTTTATTGCATGTTCAGCACAAACTTTTCTAGTTTTAACCCTCTTCCTTTGTATTTTAATTCTTTTTCTTCTCTTGATACATTTCCAACAGGTTAGGTGCTTCCTTGGTTGAGAATTCCTTAAAATAATTTTAAATGAATAAATATTAATTAGTTTTGAAAAAGAGTTTAAACAATACTATGAATATTTCTTAATAGGTACCTACTATGTTTACAGTCTCATAGGTGCATTGCCAGCTTCATTATATGAAGGTATATTTTGGGTCTCATTATAAGTAGGTATAGTATCAGACTCAATATTTATAAATATAATCTGTCTGGTATTTCTTCAACTGAATTATTTAAATTTTCAGAGATTCCAGCCTCCACTAAATCTGCTCATTCTGCAGTAATCGTTAAAATAAGGGCCAATAGTCTTTCTTCTAAGTCAAAGGTTTAAATGGACCACCTCCTTCTGTGCCTTGGGGACCATATTTGATGTCCCTTGTCCGTCTTTCAATATTTGCCTCCCTTCACTTAAAGTCTAAAATAACATTTAACTTATAAAATGGTCCTAAATATTAGAATAGTATTTAATATAATGAGAGCCAATAAAACAGATAGCTTATTTTTTTAAAGGTTTAAAAATCTGTATTGTAATGTAAAATATATTTCATTATGATACAGATTTTTCGCCTTGATTAAGTGTGTTATAAAACAGAAGTATAGTTTTTTTTAAATACTTACATCTTTCCACTGTTTTATTGTTTTAGGTGAACACAGACTATTTAATTTCGTTATAATTCATCTCCACCTCAGAGTAATAAGTCTCCTCTTAAAAGTAAATAAAATTGTTTTGTACTTACAAAACACAACGTGCAATGCTCTGCTGGTAAACAAATCTGTCTCGACGACATGTAGTAAGGAATATGCCTACTCTATGTTTACTTATTACTCTGAGATCTCCACAGTTCAGTTAATTTTAAATAAATCCATAGGTTTTATCTTTCTGCCCATCAACTATATTTCACTATTGTAGGTTGGAATTTCTTAGGAATAATAAAAACTCTTTGTTTTAACAAAACTTCCAATATTTATTTAAAAAATTGCTTTTTAACCTTAATGACAGCCGTTTTGCTAGACATCAATCTGACGATGCTAAGTCTAGCGAAACGGTTGTCATTAAGGTTAAAAAGCACTTTTTTAAATAAATATTGGAAGTTTTGTTAAAACGAAGAGTTTTTTATTATTCCTAATAAGATGGACTTCCAAAAAGTAAAGGTTAGTACAATAAATTTAATTGGAATTTCTTGTTTTTTGCTTTCTTTGATTGACAAAGCTCACTTATATCAATGTTGCCAAATGTTGTGCACTATTTTTAACGGCATCCTTTAAAATTATATATTTTTAACGGTCCTCTAAAAACTGTGCCTATAGAATACCTGTTCCGGTATAATTATTTAACGGACCTTTAAAATATATTTTTAACGGCCTTTAAAATTTAACGGAATAGTTACAGAATAGACTCCTTTAAATGAATTATTTTGAAATTCTGCCCATTTTAATAGATGGCAGCTTTAGGATTTACAATTTTTTTCTAATATCTGTTGTCTATTGAAATAAAACAATGGTAATTTATTAGAGAATTATTTTTATTATACTTGCATATCGATCAACTTACTTGAAAGTAACTTTGTGTATTTAAAGTAAATAATAAATGATACATGTATGGACCTTTTCCCAATAATTAACCACCGACCCAACTATATGCCTATAAACCCATTTCTATACATTTTTATACCACGAATATTGAAATATGCTAAACTATAAATATTTTAATTTCATGTCTGTAACTTGGATAGGGACCAGAGTAGGTACATATTAACAATTTCTCTTGTATATATTATATAAGAGCATTTAAGTATTAAGTATTTAAGTAAATAATTTTATTTTAATCATATATTCTATATTAACAATTATCTTTCTGTTCTTATCTTTAGAGTTTTGTAATTTTATTATTATATAGGTACTTTTAATGAAAATCAGTATCATATTTTTCTATACTAAACAATAATGATTTAAACTGAAAAAATGTTTTGCATTTTATGATCAAACTAAATAATAAACTATTTTAGACTACAAATATTCAACAAACAAAGATAACGATGGTAACATCAGAACCTCAACGAGCTCTTTTGTCTACCATAACTGCAACTCAATCAAGAATTAAGGAATCTGAAATTGAACTTGAAGCTAAAGCAAATATTCCAGAACTGGGAACTGATCCAGCTGCCAAAAAATGGAAACAAGTTACTTTGGACACTAAGAAACAAAATGTTGGATCACAAATTGCTGCAATGAATGCTGCTACCGCTCAAGTAGTAACTTTAACGTCGGGCCCTCAAGATGAAGTAAGTAATTAGAAGAGAGTGAATTTTACCAAAATGTTATTTCTTTATTTTTGTTAGGTTGATCATAATGCGGTAGGTGCTGCAATTACAACAATTGGAAGCAATTTGCCTGAAATGACAAAAGATGTAAAAATGATCGCCGCTCTTATGGATGACGGAAGTATGGGAGAAAAATTATTGGATGCTACACGAAAACTTTGTTTCGCTTTTAGTGATCTACTGAAGGCTGCCGAACCGGAATCCAAAGAAGTAATAACTTTTAATAAATACAAAAAATAATTATTGAAATATATTTTTTTCACAGCCAAGACAGAATCTTCTTAACGCAGCTTCCAGAGTCGGCGAAGCTAGTACTCAAGTTCTTGCTACTATTGGAGAAGATACAGTGGAAAATAAAGAGTTACAAGATATGTTGTTATCTTTAGCCAAAGCTGTTGCCAATACTACTGCTGCTCTTGTTCTAAAAGCTAAAAATATTGCTTCGACTTGTGATGATCAACAAACACAAAATAGAGTTATTGGTAAAATTATATCATTTGTTTTTGTTAGTGATGTACTAACGATCAATTAATTTAGGTGCGGCCACTCAATGTGCTTTAGCTACATCTCAGTTGGTAGCATGTGCCAAGGTTGTCGCTCCCACTATACATTCGCCAGCCTGTCAAGAACAGTTAACTACTGCTGTAAGGGAGGTAAGTTTACCACACTATTTCAGTCTGACTTAACCTTTGAATATAAAACATAGATGAACGAGCATAACAATAAATTACAAGAGACCAGAATGGTTGTTGCATATGGCGGACCAATGTTTCCGGTTTGACAGTGGCGTAGGTTTTTAAGGAAAAAAAATAAATGTATTTTAATATGGATACTATTTTAATTTTATCATTTAAAAAACATAAGCATAGAAATATTTTTAATTAATTACAAAATAATAGGTTGATCGGATGGGAATAAGGTAAATAATAAACAAAAACATAGAAAAACATTTATTTATTTATTAAAGGCTACCCTAGAACCCTAAAAATATTTTTTTTTTAATCGACAAAAAATGCATTTTCAATTCGGTGATGGCAAAATCAACTATAAATAGAAAATTCTTAAGGAGGCAACTCACCTTATCAAAAGGGTTGTATCCCACACAAATCACCAATTTTGGAAATTTGACTAGGGGTCTCAAACCAAAAAAAGAAAACAGGTTAAACATACCTCGCCTCTTGGTTTAAACAAAATGCCCATCCAAAAATTTACTACTAGAAGAGATTAGGTAGATCATTTGTCTTTGTCTACCAAGTCAACAAGAAATTGTACTCTATCTAGTAGGTTCCTATAAATCAATAAAATTTGGTTTAGCCAACCCCAGTGGCGTATCCAAAACTTAAAACGTTACACTTGGTTGATCAAGATGGCCGCTTCCGTCGCACATTCGGTTTCGTGCAGACAGCGTAATGCTCCTTCCTGTCAGTTTTATATTCAAAGGACTTAACAGGTTTAAAAGTTATTTAAATTAAAACAATACTATAATATTTCTTCCAATCCAGACATATAACCTAACTTTGGGAGTATCTTCTACCCTTTAGTTTTAAATGAGTGTCTTTGTAGTTTCCATAATCCAGAAACATTTTAGGTCGCCAAAGCAGTTGAAAATTTGGTGGCAGTATGCAATGAATCTTGTCCAAATGAAGATTTAAATATTCAACTTAAAACAGCAGCTTCAGAAGTAACACGCACGTTAAATGATTTGTTAAATCACATGAGATTAGGTAAAAAAAATAATAGTAAATTAAATAAATATTTAATGTGATATGTAATAAACAAAAAAATCATTTTTAGCGAGTCGAGAACGCGTCAGAGAAACTGTCCAAGAGCACAGCGTGGAAGAAATATACACTGCTACTGATAAACTATCAGCAGCAACAGGAGATGCTAATGAAATGGTACGACAAGCAAGACGTTTGGGACAGGCCACCGCACAATTGATTCAAAGTATAAAGGGTAAGTTTCTGGTGAAGCAATGATAACATTTTCCATTTAACTTACTTGTTACCATTCTAGTCTGCTTTTGTGTTAAATTTGTGAATACAGGGTTTTTCATTAAGAATTATCCATATAGTAACTGGAGAAACCTTAGCACGAAATATGAAGATTTAAGCCAAAACACTTAAACAAAATATTCCTCCTAACCGAGATATAGGGTGTTATATTTTAAATATTGTAAATTATTTTTTACACCTTCCAGTATTTTTTGTTCATACTTGGCAAAGAGTTTACACATATTATGTTACTTTAAACAGTGGCAAAAGGTAGTTTTTCTCTAATACCAGAGGGATGCGGTAGGGATGGATACTTTCTTTTATCCCCTTATAATTTACGCCACTGTCGTAATAATTGTTTCTGCTTGTTTTTTTGATTTTTCGTCACTTTCTACGTAAATATCACCCTCTTGTCTCAATACAATAGAGTGAGTAGTTTTCGAGTTATTTGCATTTAAAGGTAATGTTTAAAATATCCATTTTTATTTTATTTAAGTATAATAATTTAACCACCTTGATGGTAAAATATGTTAATTCTAATCGTAAATAAATAAAATGTATTAGTTTCAAATGATTTTTTCATATTAATTTTAATCACAATTTCATTTTTAAATTTATGATAAAACAGAACTATGATTTTTATTATAAAATAACATGATGAATACATGAAATAAATGTACTGAAACAATTATTTATTTAGACTATTGTAACAAAAAAAATGTAGTTAGTTAACATTATAGTAAATTTTCGATAAGTGACCTCCATTGACTTCAATACATTTATTAAGTAACCCTTATGAAAAAATTTCTCCTAACCTTTAGAAATATGTTGGGTTGATTCCTAATAAAATTTCAAGCATTTTCTATTTGCTGCCATAATTCCTCTCGGGTATTAATTTCTTGAACGTACAAAAGTGTCTTCGTATGTCCTCAAAAATAAAAATCTAGGGGATTAAAATCGGGACTCCGAGCAGGCCATGGATATTCACTCCCTCGCCCTATCCTTCTATGAGGATAGGGCATAGATAATTTCGCACCGTTAAAGGATAACGCATAAACCACATACTTCTTTGGTTTAATGGTAAGTTTTCCAGCTCATCAAAAAATGGATTTCCGCACCCAACATTTATTCTCAGTTCATGTTGAAAATGTGCCTCTTTGAAAAAGTATGGATTTTCATTATCCCAAATATGACAATTTCTCCAGTTAAAAACGCCTCTACGTGTGAAAGTATGTAAAAAGGATGCTAACAAAATTGTTATTTACATTTGTCCTATCCATAATAAATTATGCGAACTCCATCCGTCGAGGAAGCAAGTTCTGCACTGAAGTGAAATGGTAAGGTCTTAAGTTTTCTTTTTTTAATATACTGAAAACTGAAGCATGGCTTTTTCCAGTTATTGCTGACAGTTTCGGTTAGAAAGAATATTTTATTTAAGTGTTTTGGCTTAAATCTTCATATTTCGTGCTAAGGTTTCTCCAGTTACTATATGGATAATTCTTAATGAAACACCCTGCATAAGCTAGAGCATTTCTTATCTTAGGTGAAGCTGAGAAGTTACCTGACTCCGACATACAACGTCGCTTGTTGGGTGCCGCAAAGACATTGGCAGATGCAACTGCTAAAATGGTAGAAGCTGCTAGACAATGCGCTAGTCATCCACATGAAGTAGTATATCAAGATCAACTTAGAAAAACTGCAGAAGATCTTCGAGATGTTACTGCTGTTGCAGCAACCACTCCTGCCCTTAGAGCTAAATTGGTAAGGATAAGAAAATGTGCAAAGTTGCTTAGTAATAATATTCATATCTATTTTTAAAGGTTGATAGAGTTCAAATTTGTGCCCGAAAGGCTGCCGCTTCTGCAACTCAATGCATTACTGCCGCTCAGGCTAGTCAACCTTATAATACCAATGCTGTAACTAGAGAAACTCTGAGTCAGGATACTATGGAGTTGGCAGAAACTATACCGTTGTTAATCGAATCCATCAAAGCTAATGGACAAAACGCAGAGGATACAACAAGTCAAGTCGAATTAATGTATATAGCTGAAGTATTTTTGCATCCTGCTAGTCAATTCATACAATCCTCTCAGTAAGTATTAATCATTTCAGGTTATTAGTTGATACTTATTTGTTTTACAAATTTTTCAATGCTTATTTTTTGACATTTAGAGCTGCTGTGCCAACTTTAACAGAACATTCTGTACGTGAACAATTATCCAGCACTACTCAAAAATTCAACACTGAATTAAGCGATTTACATAGCGCAATTAGCAGAGCAAAACCAGCATGTCAAGGTTTAGGTATGGATGCTGCTCAACAGTTAATTGCTGATCTTCAAGAAGAACTTAATGAATTTGAAAAAGCTGTTGATGCTTATAAATTGAAACCCTTGCCCAATGATACACCAGAGCGTGGGGCTCTTCAGCTAGCTGCCAGCACTAAATTAATTAATCAAGGTTGGTTTTGTTTTTACGTGAGAAATTTAAATAACGATTTTATATAAAAAATATATATATTTAGGTATAGCGCAGCTTTTAAGTGCTGCAACTCAAGGTAACGAAATGTACACGTCTCAAGCCGCTAGAGATACTGCACACAGTCTCAAGAATCTTACAAATGCCGTTCGTATGGTTGCTGCCACATCAGATAATCCTGAAGTTCAAAGGCGAATCATAAATTCTGGACAAGATGTTCTTATTTTATCTTCAAAACTCGTCAGTGAAGCTCAGAAAAGTTTGACAACTGTTGGAATAACGCCTGGTCTTCAAAAAGCTGCCAAGGATATGACGCAAGCTTTGAATGCCACTGTGAGCTGTTTGCCGGGGCAGAAAGATGTAGATAATTCCATTACTAACATTATAGGTATGTTTTTGATTCTTCTGCTGTTTGAGGTATTATTTAATTTATTGGTTGTAGAATGGTCTTCATCTGTGACAACGACCAACTTGCCGCATACGAAAAAGAGTTACGGTGAATTGCAGCACGAACTTAACACAGCTGCAGCTAATTTAAATGAAGCTAGTTCCAGTGTTGTCGAATCTGTGTATAGTCCTATTCAATTAGCCTCAACGTCTAAAGATTTTGCAGCTGCTTATCATGATCTGCTTGGAGTTACTATGGAAATGGCTGGACAAACTGTAGATACGTCAGTTAGAGGTAAATATACAGAGTGTTTCACGACGAACTTACAGGATATAGATAGATATTAGCGTATGGGGATTACAGGGAATACCCTGTATTGCTGGTTTAAATTATAGGTAAAATTCATGACAAAATTTATGTGAAGTACCATAGGTC
The DNA here is from genome assembly GCA_035357415.1 of Ophraella communa. Lineage (NCBI taxonomy): Eukaryota > Metazoa > Arthropoda > Insecta > Coleoptera > Chrysomelidae > Ophraella > Ophraella communa. Next base: position 19,325,937 of record CM068993.1, read on the forward strand.
AAAACTTTGTAATCATCTATTTTAAAAAAATTGACAGATAGAGAGAATAATATTTTTAAAGATTTATAAACTTTGCACATAAAGAGCAGTTCAAGTTATTTTAGTAACATAGAAATCCATTTTCTAAATAAACTTAACAAATTAAACGAATTTTTGAAATTTTAAACCATTATAAGTCAATAATTTTAAATTAAAGTCTGTCTACTTTATATTTTTAATTCAAATAGAAATTAATTATTTATTAGGGCTCCTATAATATACTAAGTGACATGATAATCCGAACACCCAGTTTAAATGATTTTATTTTAATAAAATTTGGTGAATTTATTTATTTTACTGAAATAAACAATTGATAAAATTTTCAGCCTTATCAGTTGAATATTCCGGCTTTTATATTGTTTTTTTTTTTTTGGAAATGCACTAACAATCCAAAAATGAATATTGTAGCTGTAGTAAAGAACCAAATTTTGCGTGAGTTTGATAGGGGTCGTATAGAGGGACTTTGGGAAGCTGGATTTTCTTTTCGGAAAATTTTATTTAGAAGTGTAGACACCGTGGTTAGGTGTTATCAGGCATGTCTTCGAGAAGGCCGTACGCAAAGAGCATGGGGCTCTGGACGCCTCCGTAGAACAACAGACCGTGAAGATCGCCGCCTAAGATTATTGGCCTTAGGGGACCGTTTCTCCACTACCAGGTCCATTGCAAATGAATGGTTTGCAGAACACGAAAGACCTATTGGCATGCGAAGTGTTTACCGACGAATAAGACGTTTTGGCCTGTTTTCATACCGACCACACTGAGTCCTCCCTTTAACTCCAGAACACCGACGTAATCGCCTTGAGTGGTGCAGAGAACGGTCACTATTGGATCAGGAATGGAACAGTATTGTCTTAAGTGACAAGTCTCGATTTTGTTTACGCATGCACGATGGTCAAGTGAGGTTTAGAAGACGACCTGGTGAAAGGAGAAATCCACGGTTTTTTGTTGAAAGGCATGTTCATCAAACTGTTGGAGTTATGGTTTGGGGTGCTATAGCTTATGGTTCGAGATCACCTTTAATCTTCATCAGAGGTAACATGAACGCGCAGCGTTATATCCAAGAGTTTTTAGAACCCCATCTTTTACCCTATCTTGACACCCTGGCAAATCCAACTTTCCAACAAGATAATGCCCAACCACATGTCGCAAGAGTCACAATAGACTTCTTTCCACATAATGATGTCACATTGTTACCTTGGCCACCAAGATCTCCCGGCTTATCCCCAATTGAGTACGTTTGGGATATGATGGGTAGGAGATTGCTCAATTTGCAACGCCCTCTTCAGACTCTAGAAGAACTTCCAGAGGAGTTGGTGGTTGTCTGGAATGAGATACCACAGGAGGACATTGACCACCAGATCAGAAGCATGCTTAGGCGCGTTGGAGAATGCGTAACACATCGGGGTGCATCCACACATTATTAAAGTAAAAGGGCTTTAAAGCAATGAAATCATTTTGAAATTTTTATCATTTACTATGCTTCAGTAAGTACTTATACAAAATTTTATAAAAATAAAATCATTTAAACTGGGTGTTCGGGTTTTTATGTCACTTAGTATATAATATAAATGTAAATGTATGCTATAATTCAAGTAGAAATTAAGATTAAATTAAGAAGTAATTAAAAAGGGATGCTGCTAGGGGTGAGGGGTGGCTTTTCCAGTGAGTTTAAATAAGCCATAATGCTTGCCCCTTCCAACATACATTGACGTCTTTTTGGATTTTTCCTAAATACCAGTATTACAAAAGTTATTAAAGGTGGATACTTTTATCTGAAGAGCAATGTATATAATATTTTTGGTAATATTAAAGGTAACATATACCCAGGAACTTATGCCAAAAATTCGGGAGCAAATAGAAGAGGTCAAAATAATGTTAGAAGTTCAAATAAATTTTTGTCATTCATAACTTCGTTTCCGAGTTATAATAGATCTCTAAAGTTTCGAAATAAAAACCTTTGTTTTGTCATAATTTCTAAACTATACATTGGAATACTATAAAATTCCAGTGACGGATTGCATACATCCATGTCCTGTGTTTGACGGTTTAAATGAATCTACATTACGTACAGATAAACAGAGACGGCTTGTGCCCATTGGTTAATAATCCGTAATTTTAATAGGGACCATCTGAATAATATTTAAATTTCAAAAATAAATTTTCCAATCCATTTACTAATGAAAATGTACTCTTGTTTGAACTCGATAAAATTAAGGGTTTAGGAGAAATTTGAACTTTTAGATCTGATCGCCATATTTTGTAAAGACAGACATTCTGAAGAGAACTATCAATAATTGTCACAACTTATAATTAAAAATTCCTTAAGATAGTTTTTAAACGCAATAAAACAATTGCTTTGCAGTTTTAGTTTTAGTTCTAGCGTTTAAAGTCTGACCATGGTTTAAATACTTAAGAAATTTTTAATTTAATTGTATAATTTAATGAATAGTACTTTAATTTTAATGATTGTTGTTTTAATATATAGGTTTTAATTTGTTAAGTTTTTAAGCATGTTGCATGGGTAGATCACTATCAATTTGAATATCTTGTAGTAAATAAAGCTAGTAATTACTCTGTCACATTCACTATGTATAAAAAGTACAATTAAGTAATCTCCATTATTTAATTCTAAACTAGCCATTACTATAATTTTGTAAAAATACAAGTAATAATATTAATTATTATTATTAAGATTGAATAATTGAATTCTTCATACAGGACCTATTCAAATAAAGACGTGTCATTTCGGTATAACCGGAAATGGATGGTATGTCTGTAACAATATTTTCTTTATATTCGTCAAAGTTGTAATCCCCATAAACATGTTTATGTTCCAATATCTTAGTACTGTAAGAAAACAAATTAATTATAACTAGGGACCCAAAAAAAATCGCGTATAAACTTTTTTTTCAGGTGAAATGGTTCATTCTTTGAAAACTGTTTCGACATCGTCAAGTACGCTTTTAACAACAGCTAAAGCTTTGTCTGCTGATCCAAATCTTCCCAATGGAAAAAATCAACTAGCTGCTGCGGCTCGTGCTGTAACCGACAGTATAAACCATTTGGTCAATGTATGCACATCAGCTGCGCCTGGCCAAAACGAATGTGACAACGCAATTAGACAAATGAAAGCTATGAAATATTTACTTGAAAATCCCACAGAACCTATTAACGATTCTTCTTATTACGAAACTCTAGATACTGTAATCGAAAAAAGCAAGGTATTAGGTGAAGGTTTAACGGGCATTACAACGAGTGCGAAAGCTTCGGAGCACGAAAAGTTCACGGAGCATGTCAAAAATTATAGTAATGCTATCTGTTCTATGATTGAAACATCAGCACAAGCTGCATATCTAGTAAGTATTTTAATAATATGGGAAGCAAATTAATGTTATAATTAATTGTTTTATTTTAGATTGGTGTATCCGATCCATCAAGTACAGCTGGTCGACCTGGCCTAGTAGATCAAGCTCAATTCGCTAGAGCTTCTCAAGCTATCCAACAAGGTTGTGCAGCACTAGCATCTGCAACAAGTCCGCAGAAACAAGTTTTGGAAGCTGCTACTCTTATAGCTAAGCACACAAGTGCGTTGTGTAATTCATGTAGAATAGCCAGTTCAAAAACAACAAACCCTGTTGCAAAGAGACAGTTTGTACAAAGCGCTAAAGCTGTAGCTAACAGTACAGCTGCTTTGGTCAAAGAAATTAAGGCTTCTTGATGCCGATTATTCTGAAGAAAATCGAATTAGATGTGCTGACGCTACTAGGCCACTTTTTAGGTAACTTAACGTAACTTTATAGTATGTTAATAATTGAAGTAATAATTGTTATATTTATGTTTAGATGCTGTGGACAATCTTTGTGTGTATGCCAGCTCCAGTGAATTTGCTACAATTCCAGCCAAAATTCCACCTCAAGCACGTCATGCACAACAACCAATTGTCGAATGTGGTCGTAAATTAATTGATACATCATGCGCTGTTATTAACGCCACCAAAAATCTTATAATTATGCCTAAGGATCCCTCTACGTGGCAACATTTTGCCGGTTGTTCCAAAAACGTATCTGATGCCATAAAACAGCTGGTCGTTAACATCAAGTTAGTACTTACCTAATAGATTTTTAAATTCAAGTATTATATATATTAAGATAATTTTATTATCTCAGTAATGAATCAAATTTTGAGTTTTAATTTCCAATTTACTAATTATTTATAGGGTAGGGTTCCAACAACACATTTATTTTAATTTTTTTATTATACTGAAATTTAAATGATTATCCAAATTCAAAAGATGCCTAACTAATCCCTATCTACCTTATCTAGTTTTACCTAATTACTTAACTAATTAAACTAACCTTAACTACCGCTTATTGTCCTTTAATTCCCTTCTCACTTCTTCTGTGAACACCAGATTACCATCATCTTCTCCAAAGGTCTACTTTCCAACACTTTTATCTTCCTATTCCTTTTTTATTTGCTTATTTTAGTTTTAATCGGTTTATCTTTTTATTATTTATTTTCTGAACACATTTACTTTTCAAGTAAAGATTAATATTCACTCTTCTTAAATCTCCTACTGAAATGTCAAAAATAATTCATTCTCCATAAACTGCCACTGCTTTACTATTTAAATAAACTTCTATAACTGGGTTCTTTTTATTTATTATTGATTAAACTTATTCTTCTATTCGACTTTAAATTCTTTAAAAAGTTTCTAACTTTTAGACCATTTTAGATTTATTCTTCCAAACTCTCCTCTGTCAATAGTTATTTGTTTAACTAGGCAGCAAAGTAGTAGATTGACTGCCTAAGGCAGTCATCTACTTTGCTGCCGAGTTGAACATATAATTTTCTCTCCGATTGTTCATAATGACATAGGAGGATATTGTATTTGCAAATTATTACAATTCCCGCAATCTCTTTATTTTTCTTCTAGTGTTCAATTAAAATAAAATTTGATAGAAATCGCGGTTGTTGGAATGGTTGGTTGCTACGGAAATGTCCATAATAATTATGGTTTGACAATTCATGAAATTTGTGACAGTGATGCGAAAAAATATCGGTATATTTAAATTATTATATAATGGACAGTAATAGCGACCTGGAAGTACTTACTCCTCCAGAAATAAGGGAGGTGGCAAAAAATATAGAGTTGAATTTGTTGCGGGGAAATCTCGGATAAAATATGAGGGAAATTATAAACGATTTATGGATTTTTAAGTAACCACTTTGCTGCCTAGACAGGAAAAGTAATACTTTGCTGATTGATATGTGTCAGCAAAATTAATATTTGCTGCCAATCGAAGAGAAACATATTTTTCTCCTGGCAACCAATCTTCTTAATCCCTACTTCTTATCTACACTTAACGTATTACAGAATTCAAAACATGACAACAATTTTCTTAACCTAATAAATTATTTTTTTGACTTTGAAATTTTATTTCAAATTATGATGTCTCCGAAAATAATAATGTAAATAAAATAAATTTTGTTATCACCCTAAATATACCTTTTCAATGTACATATATATAGTGGCTTCACACCCCTTTGGGGGTAGCGCCGCTTTTACAAGCTTTCTAGATCCATATTTTTGAGGTGGATCAGTCCTTATTTCATTTTTTTTATACGCTGTTACATAACCGGTTCCAGGTTCTTCGATCTTTTGCTATTTCCTCTGCATTTCTAATTCCTAATGCATGTAAATCCTGCTTTACTTCATCTAACCATCTTGACCTCGGTCTTCCTCTTCTTTTCCTTCCTGCAGGAGTCCACTTAGTTATGATGTTTATTGTGTTTTCTTTCCCTGTCCTTCATATTATATGTCCCAACCATCTCAGTCTTTGTCTTTTATATTTTTGACTATATCTATTCCATTTAGTTCCTAATTTATTTCATAATTTAATCTATTCCTGTATTCACCTTCTCCTGTTTTCGTTGGTCCTAGTATTGCTCGAATTATTTTTCTCTCTACTCTTCTCAAATTTTCTTCATCGGCTTTAGTCATTGTAACTAGCTCGGCCCCGTACATTATCGTTGGTCTTATTAGTGTTTCGTATATTCTTGTTTTTGTTCTTTTTGTTAAAAACTTACTTTTTATTAATTTCCTATTTAGTTGGAATGCTCTGTTTGCAGCTAGCGTTTTTTCTTTTATTTCGTTTGATCTTGTTCCATCCCTTGACCTCTTCAAAGTTATATCGTCCCATTTTAATTTTTTTTATTTTTTGCCCAATCTTAATATTTTTATTTTTGTTTTCATTTATGCCCAAGCCTACTTGTCTTCCTTCTTCTATGAGTTCCTCTACCATTTGGGTTGTCTGTTCTTTTTGCTATTATTACCAAATCATCGGCGTAAGCTACAATTTGTTTCTGAGTGTTCCTTTGTTCATGTTTCTAGTTACATATTTTATAGCTATATTAAAAAGTGTTGTTGATAGACTGTCTCCCTGCCGTACGCCTTTATTTGTTTCAAACTCATCTGTTTCCCTATTTGTGTTTTAATACTCATTCTTGTATGGTTCATTGTCATTTTTGTGAGTCTTCTTAACTTATATGGTACTTCGAGCATAGGCGCAACTAGAGGCGTTTTTTTGGGGGGGGCTTAAGCCCCAAGGCTATATATGGAATAAAAATAGAACCCAAACAATTAACCACATAGCTTTTCGTATAAAAAACATTGTCACCCACTACGTCTAACCAGCCACCATACTAATCTCAGATCTCAGTAGAGTTTTGAAAAAAAATACCAATGACATGCATGTTACATTTTTAGTAAAGGATTACATAGTGTAATTATTATATTAAGTTAATTAATAAAAATAATAAGAGTCTAGACATGGCACTTTGTCCCGTTTCATTGCGAATTGCCCCAATAAAAAAATGTCGAAACTAAATTTGTTTTAATTAATATTTTAACAAAGTTATCAGTGCAAAATTGAACAAATTTTATTCAGGGGGACTCGAATACATGTATTTTTTTTAATTTAAAGTTAACTTTAACTTTCTTTGTTTCTTTGAAAAGTCGTCTACAACTAAATCTAAACAAATGTCTCTTTCAATATACAACATAGACAGATTGGAAAATGAAATTATTAAAACTGCGACACCGATCTTCACATAGATTGAGCATTCGTGTCGGTGATAGTGTATGTAAGCGCCGCGCCGTGCCAGCGCTGAAGTCGCGGGATGGCCGGCTGATAGAAATGTCCAAATTTCAGTACATTGTGGCGCCAATATCTGGTAGCAATTTCGTAGTATCAGATATTGGCGGATGATACTGCTTGATTTCTATTCTAAAGTTTAATTTTATATTTTTAAAATGATTTCAAAACAATATTTAGCTGTACAATCTGGTCAAAAAATTTAAAATTTCAAGGGGGCGCTAATGGTGATCTCGGGGGGGCTAAGCCCCCCCCCTAGTTGCGCCTATGACTTCGAGTATTATATCTTTTCTTATTTTCAAGAAATGAAGCACCTGGTAAATCTGAATCGGAAACAGCTGCTCAAATCATCAGTAATCACTTGAAAACGTTGGATGCTGCATACATGGATGCTGTTTCTCAATCTCTCGCTCCAAGAAGATCTGCTACTTTACCAGTATACAGTCAACAAGTCGGGCGTTCTGCTGCTGGATTATTTGATACTATAGAGCCGCTGCGGCATGCAGCTAAATATGAAGCTGAAAGCATCGGTATGTCTACTAAAATTACGAAAGCTTTATTTTCCTGTTTTACATTTTATTTTTGTAGGTCATGCAATTAACCAATTAATACAGTATTTCGAACCATTAGTGGAAAGTACTATTGGAGCTGCATCCAACCTTACCCATTCTAAACAACAAGAACAGATTCTTGACCAAGCTAAATCGGTAACAGAATCTGCACTACAGTTCATTTACGCGACAAAGGATTGTGGTGGAAATCCTAAGGTAAGTTCTTATTCTTACCAAATACATTTTGTATAAAATAATTTATTTCAGGCTGTAAACATCCACCCTGACATCGACGAATGTGCCAACTCTACAAGAGATAATCTTCAAGATTTAGTTACTAGTTTAGAAGCAATCTCGACGCAAAGCGGAATAGTATCCGGTGTAGTTGACAATTTAACAAGATCTATGACTCGATTATCCGACAACCGAGCATCGCTAATTATTTCTGATGAAGATATAGGTAAATATACTTTTTACTTTATAAATTTTACATTAAGGCTGTTTTATCGGTGCACTCTTTCAGCGTTTTCCTAATATCTCGGTTATTTATAAATAAAATTGTTTTATTTTTTGCAGAGACATTCGAAAGAAAACTCCGAACAATCTGTAGGTTTTTATTTTTTGTATTAGGTCTCTGTTTTTTGAAAAAAAATTAAAAACCAATATTTAATTTTGTTAATTTTCAAAAATCAAAATTTGAAAACCTACAGATTGTTCCTTATTTTTTTTCAACTTTTTTTTCTATTTACAATTTTTTTTAAATGATAACTTAATAGCGTTTTGTGGTAAATAATTTCTAGAAAATAATATTGTTCGTAACTCGCGCTCTCTCGCCTTCTTGCTACTGCTACTACATCGAGCTAGTGAGAATTATCAAATCCACCAGGGTCAAACCCTCGGTTTTGAGTGAAACTTTTATTATTTCAATACTTTTTAAGGTTTTTCAAGATTTAGAAAAAAATAACTAAACGATTTTTTACGAAATTTTTACCAAATATCGAGAATATAAATAATAATTAGATGTGTTTAAAAAAAAAATAAAAAAATAAGGAAACATATCTGATTGAAACAAAAATTAAAAATATATATAAAATAGGTGAGTGTCATTTATTATACAAAATATTAAAAGGTTCTCTAAGAAGTTTAAAACTTTTAAAACGGAGTAAAAAGTAATGAAATAAAAGGAATAACATTGTTACTATACTCTGGTTCACAGTTATTATGCAGTGTGGCCGGCATAGGCCAATGTAAATCTTATGGGCGAATATTCAACACTGTTGCCGCTTTGGTTAAATTTATTGGTAAAATTTATCTAAAAGCATAATTATAAATATTCTTAATTACTCACTAAACGATTTTCAAATGAATAATTTAGTCAACATTTAAATCATAATAGTATCACAATGGCAAGTTATATTCCCGCGCCAGTTGGAACCAAATTCGAAGAACATGCCGATATGGCAACGCCGTCGTCCATAAACGTAATGCTGCATAATAACTGTGAACCAGAGTAGAGAGCAGAGAAGACCTACTTTATCATACACAATAATAAAGGGGGTGACTAGAAGATTTGAAAATCAAAAAGAATTACAAAGTTTATAAAAAACAAAGACATTTAATAAGTCAATTTAGTTTATTTATTTTTCAAAATAATACTGACTTGGTTAAATTTTTAAAAATTGGCGACATTGGCTTTAGGTAAGAGTGTTTCTCAAATTAAATGAGTACACTTAAAATGTATTGCACAGCAAGGTTGCATTATTTTTTAAATTTAATTTTCAACAAAATAAAATTTAAGCTATTTTTTCGGTGCACTCTTCCCTAATATCTCCGTTATTTTTTAATAATTTTTTTTTACTTTTTGTAGAGGTATTCAAAACTAAACTCCAAACAATATTTAGGTTTTTAATTTTTATGGTAGGTTCTCGTTTACAAGAAAAAAAAATAAAAACTAATGTTTAATTCTGTCAATTTGCAAATATCAATTTTTTAAAACCTAATTATTGTTCCTTATTTTTCTATATACAATTTTTTTATAAAATCAAAACCTGTATGAGTTGCACAGTTATATTGATCTTAGAGGGAAATACATCCAGGATAATCCCTTAGGGCTAATAACCTCTAGGCTTTATATTGTTATGTCTTATTACTTCCATACTTGGTCTTGTCGTAACACTACTTAAATAACATCAAGTAGCAACATTAAATAAACAAAATGTTACTTCGATATGTAAATCTGATAATGGTTTTTATTTTTTATATTAGATAAATTTTGCGAAATTTGAAAAATTAACATATAAAACTTTTATCCAACATCAATTTTTGAAAACATAGAGATTGTTCCTGATATTTTCCAATCTTAATTTATTTTCTTTGCTATAAGTAAAAAGACATATTTTTGAGAAAATTAGTTTCGAAATATTATTATTTCTCATTAATTTATTTTTTCACAAGTAACATTATTGTTTGTTCATAACCTTAAGAAATTGTTTACTTTTGCAACTAAAAATTAATGCGAAAAAGTATACTTTTGTAGTTGTCGTAGAAGCAAGTAATTTTTTAAACCATTTTGTGTAATAAACAGTTTTTAATATATTTTTTTTTATTTTTGAAGGGATATTTTGTATTGCAATCATGTTTCTACTTACTTTCTTTGTACCTGAAAAACAAAACAATTTGAAACCATTGACATTATTTTAAGATTTTTTTATTTAACTTTCATTCTTTAGTTAAAATTTTCAATTGCCAAAATGCACACCTATGAATTTTAGGTATATTCCATAGAGGAGACAATCTAATTCTTATAACTAGGTATATTTGCAAAGATTCATCATAAAACTTTTAAAGTTTTATGACGTTTTAAAGTTCGGTTTATGGGTTATTTTAGGAGATATGAAAAAATGTTATTAATAAAAATAGTAGATGTCTTTAGGGTCCATATATTGGAATTACCTTAAACTATACAGAGTGTTGTATAATTCCGTTACAAACCAAACATGATTTTTAAATCCAAAAGTATAATTCTAACTATAATATTAAAGTGTAATGTAAAATGTAATGGTTTACAGCATTGGATTGATGTTAACGGTGAACACTTTAGAATTATACTTTTGGAGACTTGTTTTTTTTTAGAAAAAATTGTTTATTAAAATTTATTATTTTTAAGGATTGTTTGTTACATTCAACGTTTATTCCTTTCACATAATATATTAATAATTATGGTTTACAATAAATATTACAAAATAACTCTATTTTTATAAACTTTTTGAGTATAGGGAATGCTTAACAAAAATTAAAGTAACATAATCTATCAATCTATTTATGATATAAAATACAGGGTGTTCCATTTGAAAGAATAGAGAGAATGAAAGGTTCGAGTTATCGTCTACCCTGTATACAAAAGGGAAAATAATTAATATTTAAGGGTTGATTTACCTACGATTTTCACATAAACGTGCCCATATCTTCTGAAGGACTCTGTGTAACGTATCAAAAAATCATATGTTTGGTTTGTAATGGAGTTAAACAACACTCTGTACAGTTTAAGGTAATTTCAAAATATGGACCCTAGAGACATCTACTATTTTTGTTAGTAACATTTTTTGATATCTCCTAAAACAACCCATGTAGCGAATTTTCCGTGATGAATTCTTTATTTAAAATATGTAATTCAATTAAAATAGATAAATACATATATCTGATTAAAATTATGTTAATTATTTGTGAAAAAATAATTCTATTGGTTCACCCTCATAAAATATTGATAAATAAGAAAAGTTCACGAAAAAAGCGACAGCGATCTTCAGAAATTAAAAAGTAGGGACTGAAATAGATAAAAAATGTTCCTGAGTATTGTGGTGTGGGTATATTTTGTATATTTAATTAAATTGTTTAACGACGACGACGGGGTCAATATATGATATTCACGATCAAGTTCACTATGTTGCTGATACAGCCATTTTATTAAAGATAAGGATTTTTACCTTAATGTATTGTTTAATTAATATTTATTAGTTTTATTGTAAAAAAGTTATTGATAATCTGTTGTAGGATTTGTTGATTATCAGACTCGAATGGTAGATTGCGCAAAAAGCATAGCAAAAATTGCTGGAGAAATTGCTAGCAAAGCTGCAACCGACACTCAAAAAGTTGCTCAACTCTCCGCAGACCTGGCTCACAAATATGCCCAATTGTCGAGCGATAGTATTGGTGCGGCGGCGGCTGCAACCAATGCCGAGGTTTCTGTACGACTTAGAGTAAGTACTTGAATTAAATTTATGTCAATATATTTAAACCTGGGCAGGAAATAACCAAACCTACAGCTCACATATTTTTATTGCAATGTATTTCTTCCGCGCATTAAGGTTCAAAAGATCATTCATGTATTATGTATTTGTCATTTAGGAAATAGTTCAACAGTTGGGAGGAGCGTGCGTGGAATTAGTACAAACTGGAGGTCAGTGTCTGGTGAGAAAAGATGATATCATTCTTCGAGAAGTGGGAGATTGTTCTCGTAACGTCGCAGAAAAAGTATCTCGAGTTCTAGCAACTTTGCAAAATGAATCCAGAGGTACTCAAGCATGTATCAATGCCGCTTCTACTGTATCTGGTATTATTGGTGATCTGGAAACCACAATTATGTTTGCTACAGCCGGAAATCTTAATCCTGAAAATGAACACGAATCGTTTGCTAATCATAGAGAGAACATATTAAAGACTGCAAAAGCTTTAGTGGAAGATACCAAAACTTTGGTAGCCGGTGCAGCTTCTTCTCAAGAACAGCTAGCAGTAGCTGCGCAAAACTCAGTTGCTACAATTGGTTAGTACTTTTTTATATTTGTTTATGAAATACTTTTTTATTTACTTTTTGAGCTGTTTGTAAGGGATACTTCATTCCTTAGTTACAAAATTATACGGCTGGTTTGTATGTGGTGTATTTAAAATACCAATATTTTATATCTGACTTATTATAAGTAATCATTTTGAATATTATCCGAACTAACTCTTTGAAAAATTATTAAAAGTGTGACAATGAAGGTTTTCTAGTCATTAAATCGTTTATAAAGTTACTTTAATTATAACTGGTTTCAGTTTCAGCAAATGTTCTTACTTGGGTTAACAAACATTTTAAATATTTTTTTTTGTTCTTTCTTATTTTTATAACTTTACATTTTTTTCCAATTCGCTCTTCTTTTAAATTTAAACTTTTCCAATTTACAGCAGTTCCTTACAGTCATTAAACTTTTTTATTGCTTTATTGCTGTTCTACAAAACTTCCACTTTTTATTGAAAAAATTGCTTTTTTAATTTAATGACAGCTGTTTCCCAAAAAACTAGCATCGTCAGATTGACATAATAAATAATGAGATAAAAAAGCATTTTTCTGAATAAACAGTGGAAGTTTTATTAAAAAGTTTTATTTTTAATGTTCTTAGTAAGATGGCATTCCACAAAGTAAAGGTAAATACAATAAATTTCATTAAGACAGTTATATTTTTGTAATTAAACTTAGTAAACAAATGAAAGATAATTAAATTTATTGTATTGTACTGACCCATCATATTAGAACACTAAACAAAGAAGATTGTAATAAAACTTAACTAATTGATTTTACCTTTTGATTTTATAGAAGTTTTTTTTATTTGATTTTTAATGTTTTTTAGTTCAAACATGTAATTTATTCGATATATTAGAGAAGCCTGGGTATGGGTTGTTTGACGATAATAGTTTATACAATGGACGTTTAGTGGATAGTGGAGGTAATATAATTTTTTACTATCTTTATCATGTGTAATCCACTGTTCAAATGTGGAGTTCGAGAAAAACTCGAAACTCGACAATCCCTCAATTATATTATGCTTAAAATAAAAGCTACTCAACCAGTTTGGGTTTCTCTATAAAACTATCATCAGGCGATAAATATTGTTGAAAACGAATAGAAATCTACCCGAATTCTATCGTTTATGAATGAATCTAATATAAAAATCAGACTCGACAAGACAATTACTTTTTATTTTGACAGTGACAAAATAATTCTGACAATTCTCAAAAAATTTAGACAAATACAGGAATTTTCATTAAAATATAAACTCTCGCTCATTAAAAATACTAATGATCAATGTCAAAACTACCAAATCTTGCGTGACTATGGGTACATTCAGGAGGTCTAACCTGCTGTGGCCGCTGTTAATAAGCGCCTTCGTTTCGCCTGAATGCGTGGCTCACTGACAGCGGAACAAAAGTCAAAACATTTGAAAACATAACCCAATTTTTATTTTGGTTTTTATATGTCTATTGTGTTCATGTACAAAACTACAATAATTATCTTCAATTATCAATTGGATAAATCTTATCCCAACAATCAACACCTTAGAATATAATTAAAATCAACACAAACCTACATAACCCAATTTCGATATGTCATTAATGTCAAAATCGCGATGCGCTTTTTAGAAAGCGACAAATTTCTACGCTGAGGAAAACAGTCAGCCGCTGTTGAATAGCTTTCAAGCAGCGCTACATTCAGAGAGACTCCTTACTAAGCGATTTCAGCCGCTGGGACCTCCTGAATGTACCCTATGACTCCATTTCTAACAAATATATTACAGATTATTTTTTTATCTGTCAAAATATCACAGTTTTGTGATTTCGTCCAATGAAAACGCTTAATTTTCAATGTTCTGTGCTAAATGCTTGCCAATCATTCCGTTTTATACGGATTTTTCATCTGTCAAAATATCACAGCTTTGTGATTTCGTCCAATGAAAAAGATTAATCTTCAATGTTCTATGCTAAATGCTAGCCAATCATTCCGTTTTATACTGATTATTTTTTTCATCTGTCAAAATATCACAGTTTTGTGATTTCGTCCAATGAAAACTCTTAATCTTTAATGTTCTATGCTAAATGCTAGCCAATCATTCCGTTTTATATTGATTATTTTTCATCTGTCAATGAAAACGCTTAATCTTCTATGTTCTGTGCTAAATGCTAGCCAATCATCAATCAAAAGTAAAGGTTAACACAATCAATTTTTGAATAAGATAAGATCACTCATCCTACGGACTCGTAATTTTATCACATTTCAGTTTGTTTTCGTATTTTTGCCAAATAAAAAGTTCGTCGAAACTAAAAATTTATCGATAAAATTAAGGACCCGTGGTATTACCTTTGAATAAATATTTAATTAATGAAAAAAAAACAGTCTAAGTATAAGTGGGAAAACAAATTAACTTGTAAATAAAAGTTTCAAAAGTGAAAATGCAGAATATTCTCACTTCAAAATTCATAGTCCGGGAGGTTGCGCCTGAATTTTTCTATACCGAATGTACCCATTTTATTTCAAACAATTGTTTTGCTCAGAAATCAGAAAAGTGAGTGCCAGTTGTTGCACTAGTGGTGGAGCTTAAAGAAACAGCATGAAAAAATCTGATACGTTGATTTTTATACTAAGTGAAACTATTAAATTATTGTTTTAATCACATTTTTGAAAGAACTAATCGTGAGCTGTATTGACTAGAGGTCATATGCATAAACTTGTTTAAAATTTGACTGATAAATGTATTTTATACTTTATGAAATTTTATAAAACTCAATTTTTATACTTTTAAAATAATAAATATGTTACTTTTTGCGGAGGTAACACCGTCAGTTTCATAAATATTTTTTATCATTTATATCACTTTAGGTTCTTTCATTCTTTCATTGTTCCGGTTAATACTGATAATACTGATGGTTTTATTTATTGATAAATTCATAGAACTGTCAAAAATTAAAAAAAAAATTAATAGTTTTAAAATGAAGGAATGATCTATAACTCAAATGTGGCTGATATCAAATTTCAAATAAAATGGTCTTAACCTGATGATGGTCTAAGACCAAAACTAGTCGCACTTTTATATTTTTAATATTAAATTTATTGTGGTTTGACTAAACGTTTTATTGATATTATTAATAGTTTTAGTTTGTATATTATTTGTTTGTGTAAATTATGAAATACAAGTTTTTTTAGGAAGTTTCTTAAATAAAGTAGTTTTTGTACAGAATAGTTCAAAAAATAATTTCTTCAAATACCACTCTCGAAAAAAAAAATCTTCCACTCCTAGTAAAATTTTACTATACCGCGTTCAGCATAAACATGGTTGCACGTCACTGTCAGAACGGAACTATGTTGCCAAACATTTAAAATAGTATTAGTATCTAGTAAATGTCGAACTAATTTTCTCTAATGTCATTTTTTTCATTTTACTACAAATTTATTTATACAGATAATACATATAATTAAAAAAAAGTTTGTGTGTGATAACCCAAACAAAAGTTATTTTAGTGTAATAATAGTTACTAAAAGATTTATTTTGGTGTTAATACGACAGCACTAAATTATAATTTAATCTTTTAATGATTCTGAACTATTTAAGTATTAATAAGGTATGTATGGAATAGTAATAAGGAAAATATATATGTGGTACACTTGTTCTAAAAATGTTTCATAAAAATTAAATATATGTATTATCTAAAATAACTTTTAGCTAATTTTTTACAAGCAATATCTTGCCACAACAAAAGTAAATTGTTCAATAAGCAACCTTCGTCTAGAAAAGTAGGAACAGAAATACCAAAACCCTTCAATTCATGGATCAAATTGCAATGCAAATTATTGACCCATATGTATTTGGTATAATATATAACTGATATTAATACATATTAAAATGATTAAGTAAAATATTACATTGTATACAACCAGCCGTAATTTAATTTATGCATTTGTAGATTAAATTAATATTTAAAATGATGGTGCTAGTAATAAGTCACTCTTAAACTCAAAAACATTTACAAAATGTAATTTATCTTATACATTTATAGTACAATTGGCCGAAGTTGTAAAGTTTGGAGCAGCCAGCTTGGGTTGCGATAATCCAGACTCTCAAGTGATGCTGATAAATGCAGTCCGTGATGTAGCTAGTGCACTTGGAGATTTAATTCAAGCTACAAAAGCAGCAAGTGGAAAACCTATCAACGATCCCGCCATGGTTCATTTAAAAGACAGCGCTAAGGTACGATATCGTAGAAGAATTAATTTTTAAGAGAGCTTTTTAATGTTTATTTTCTTTTTTGTTTACTAATTGTTATTTTTCAATAAAGCATTGTTAGAGAGTGTGTCCATTAATTATAAAAATCAACAAACGACCCAGGGAGAATTATGCAATAAAACTGCATCAAACGAAAATATTATTTATCTGGTTATTATTACCAAGTTAACTCTAATTATTGATATTTGGTGAGCAGATTTTTAAAATACTGATGCAAAACTAATTATGAATTAACTTGTCATAGAATAATTTTTAATTGTGAGTATTTATTGATTTTTAATGTATTAAAATAAGTATAATTTTGGTAAGGATTTTTTAAGTGTTTTAGGATGCCATTAGGATAATAGTTAATCAATAATTTACCATAAAATTCTGTAAGTTCCAACACAATTTTAGGTTGGGTATCAATACGATTTAAAGATAAATAAAACATGGGATTTTGGGTCAATCACTAACAAAACCACTATCATAGCCTAAAAATGCATGTGCGTTGTGCTAATTTTGCATTTTTACAAGTGGACTTTAAATAATGTAATATTTAATATATATTAAATTAATATAACGCGCATGCTTTTATATTTAACTCTTCTATTTTTTAATCATTAATGAAGCTTATCAAAACATGTCACAATTGTTTAAAGTCCACCAAAAATTATCGCACGTTGAATACATCTGTGGACATTAGAAGTATACATCTGATGATATTAGTATTTTTTGCTTGCTAACTTTTAAAAGGTTTGTTCCAACCAAGCAAAGAACCGTTCTAGAACGGTAATATTACCACTCACGAGACCAAATTAGTGCACTGCGCAACTCAATACACCACTGCGCACAAAAATTACTATTTTAGAACGATTCTCTGCTTGGTTGGAACAGACCTAAAATATAACTTTTTATTTAAATTACCATCCTTCATACTACTGGTTCAATCAGTTCACAGACTGAATGATTCTATTTATTTAATTATTACCTAACTCGTAACATTAAATGCAAATTTAAAAATTTATATTTTGTAAAATATTTATAAAAAGTATTAAATCTTTTATTTGTTCGCAGATGAATTCATTGGTTTTCCGGATTTTTTGTAAAATTGCTTTAAATAAAAATCTGAAAAACTAAGCTGGATAACCATATTTAAAGTGACGGTTTAAGTTGATATGAAAGTTTGCGAAGTTGGTTAAAATTGCTATTAATATCAACTTAAACGAAACGGTTGTCATAATTGTGATGTGGTGGTGTTATTTTAACAAAAAACATGTTTTGATTGGCCCATAGGTGACGGACTCTGAAACTGATTGGTGGATTTCGGATCAAGAGGACGAATTGTTGAAACTATTAAGCGACAGCAAGGAAAACGTTAATTCTGACTTGCAATCAGATATAGTTCAATGTTTAATCGCTGCTTCTTGAGTTATTTGTCATTATTTTTGTTTCTCCAGTTAATTTCTTTTAACAAAAAGTACTTAATATTTTGTGTAATGTTTTATTTAAATAGATAGATAATGTCACTAGTCAGAATACCATACAAAAATATTTCAATGTGTGATTAAATTAAATATTCGTCAATAAAAGATAAATAATAATGATAATACAAGCAATATTTATATTATCTTTTTGAAAAGAAAATAACTAAATGAGTATTCTGACTATTCTTTGTCACAATGTTTTCACGTAAAGGTTTGTTTTCTTACTTTTATATTTTGCTGTACTATTACAATACAAAATTATCTATTTTCTTCAATGTTCATGAATAAATAGTGTGCCTCATAAGTATTTTGTTTTAAATCAAGAATTTTTCCTCTATTATCCTTTGGTACGTATTTTATGTTTGGTCTGTTTTTTTGCATAGTCTCTTCTGGTCAAGGGCGGATCCATAGTTTTTACTAGGAAAAAATCATATTTATGTGTGTATTCAAAAGTACACAATTTTTATAATAAATATCCGCTCTTGTTTTTGGCTCTGCTATCATTGCTGTATACAAATTATTAACAACTTTTAAACTTCCAGCTTCATGATTTTTGTGTATGTCTAAAAGCATGTTTGTTTTTATTAAAAATGTATACGTTATAAATTTATAGTAATACATTTTTTACAGGTAATGGTTACCAACGTAACATCTCTACTGAAAACTGTCAAAGCTGTAGAAGATGAACACACAAGAGGTACAAGGGCATTAGAATCTACAGTTGAAGCAATTGGGCAGGAAATGAAAGTCAGTATTACTAAATATTTTCTTATATTAATATTTTAACAGTCCAGGCAGTCCTTAACATAATTTTTCTACAAACGTGTTAAAAATGCCATTTTTAGCACTCCATAGAAGCCTTAAAAATGTCACTTTAAGGCACTGAGTGCCTTAAAATCACTTTATATTAGAATTTTATTATTTTATATACTTACACAATATACATTTTTGCTCATGTCAAGTTGACATAAACATCACAACAAAAAACAAATCTATTAATAAATAATTCCAACACCCGCCCTCAAATATTAATTTGAGTTATTTAAATTATTATTTGGCATAAAACTTTAAATATAAAATTAAGTAGAATCATAATAATTTCATCAAAGAAAGAGTTTAACATCAAAATAATTAAAGAATGCCCATTAAATTTCTAAACTTTGTGAATTTCACGTTACACAAGGGTTTTGTAAAAATGTCAGCCACATTTTCTTCCGTTGGAACATAATCAACTTGCACGTCACCATTTTCCACATGATGACGTATGAAATGAAATTTAATGTCTATATGCTTTGTTCTTCGTATATTTTCGTGTTTTTTATCATGGAGATAGCACTTTGGTTGTCCATAAACATTATAGGGATTGGTACTTTTCCAATAAAATCAGCTGCTAAATTTTGTAGATATAATTCGGCAACTCTTTGAGCTCCATGATATTAAGTTTCCATGATGTAAAACTGCCAGTCCGCTCACACTTTTCCGATCATTTCTGTCAGATGCCCAGTCAGCATCCACAAATGCTATAATACTTTCTTGAACATTTTTCTTAAAAGTAAGTTTCAGATGCTTAATTTGCTTAATATACTTCAGAATTCGTTTGGCTCCTTTCCACATAGAGTTTGTGGGTATATCTAAAAATTTTCCTAGGTAAGCAGTGCTGAATGCTATATCAGGGCGAGTTGTAGTTGATAGATATGTAAGAGAACCAATGAGTTCACGATGGGGACAATTTTCGATAATTTCTTCTTTTTCTTCAAACTGAATATTCGTTTCCATAGGAGTGGTAACTGTTACAACCTTATTTATATATCGTTTACTTTATACCTACATATCTACTTTCATAGAGTTCGTTGATTATTATTATATACGTCACGTCATATATATTTTATATTTGTCATATTGATTAACTTGCGTTGTAAAACACATAATTAAATAATTCATAATAAATAGATGATTTATATCAGTGGCGACGAGAATTAAAAAATCGATGTAATGAACAACGAACAGTTTGAACAATTCTTAAAACTACAAGCTGTACAACAGAAACAAATAACAGAAGTTCTACAATTACTACTATCTCAACAACAAAATGCAGCTACTGCGGCTCCCACACCAACAACGGCAAATGGCACGGAGTCGCCCAGTTCTTCATACTCTCACGGTAACAAAAACAGTATTTACAATTGTTTTAAGACCGACAAATTCAATCCAGATGACACTTCTGTTGGAAATTTTATTGATTATTTTGAACATAAATGCGAAATTTGGGGAGAAGATGCAAGGAGTATCCAGAAAGAACTTTTACTTACCTGTCTCACACCTGAAACTTTCCACGACATAAAAGTTGCCCTTACACCACATTTTGAAAACAGTTCTTACTCTGACATTCGAGCTAAACTGCTGGACCTGTTTAGAATTAAACGCACAAGGTACAGAGCATTGACCGACTTTTGGAACTGTGTACGAACGGAAAATGAGTCCATGGAGCATTACGCCAATAGGCTAAAAGAAATTAGCAAAGATTGTGGTTACAGCAATGATATTCTGGAACGACAGTTGCGTGACCGATTTGCGACCGGCCTCAATCACGAACAACTACAGATTGATCTTAAGCAAAAATGGCCAGATTTACAAGAACTACAAGACGGGAAAATGAAAGAAGTGACTTTTTCTCAAATATTTAGTGTGGCCCAATCACGGGAACAAGCAGAAAGCGATGCAGATATACACGTTAAAATCAACAAGATTACAAGAAAACCTAAGTCGTATTTGAAAACGTCACCGCGCCAATTCCGCACCCATCAATGCCTAAGATGCGGTGAACCTGAAAGACACCCCTTAAGCAATGCGCCGCCAAAGCACATACGTGTAAAGCATGCAATACACCAGGCCATTTCGAAGATTGTTGTATCAAATCAGGCAAAGCATGCCTACCTAGTCGGGTTGATAAACATAGAACATTCAGTAAAAATAACAAGTTATACAAGCTTAGGCAAGACGAAAGCAGCCGCCAGTCATCACAGTCATCTAATTCAGAAGACAGCGAAGATGAAACAGATATTGTCTGTCAAATAAAAAATAAAAGCAGCAAGGACAGTAAGAAAATTGACGTTCTTATAAACGGCATTTCCTGCACGTTAGATTGGGATCCCGGCTCAGTCTATTCCATTATTAGTACCAAGTTCTGGAGGCGTATCGGAGCCCCACCTCTCACGAAGGCCCCAGTTTTGAGCGCATACGGGAACACAAGACTCAAACCAAAAGGCCTAGCGGATGTTACAGTACAGATCCAGAATAAAAGAAAACTGCTACCCGTTGTTGTGATGAACTCAGCTGAGCCTATGTTGTTTGGCCTACGGTGGAGTGAAATGTTTCACATGAAATTCCCAAAACCAGTCTACTCTATTAAGAAAACTCGACAGGAAACTACATCACTGAAACAAATTATTGACAAACATAATGCTCTTTTTGATGGAAAACTTGGAAAAGTCAAAGATTATCAAGTGAATATACACATCAAGCCCAATGCTCAACCGAAACACATTCCGGCCAGATCAATAAAATTTTCAATGAAGAAAAATATTGAAGCTGAATTAGATCGTTTGGTTAAAGAAGGCATCATCACCAAAGTAGACCCAAATATAACACCGGTACAATGGGCAACACCGACAGTCAACGTTGTAAAGACTAATGGCCAGATCAGAATCTGCGGTGATTTTCGCAGCACAATCAATCCTGTATTGATAACACATGCACACCCAGTTCCTTTGTTCGATCAACTGCGCCAAAATCTAGCGAATGGTGAGAAATTCTCCAAAATTGACCTAAAGGATGCTTATTTACAATTCGAAATAGAGCCCGAATCAAGAAACTTTTTGACAATATCGACACACAAAGGATACTACATGTATAACCGAATGCCTTTTGGTATTTCGACGGCTCCGTCAATTTTCCAACATTATCTGGACAAACTACTAGAGGGTGTACCGAACGTAGCAGTTTACTTCGATGACATTGCGGTTACGGGAAAAAATGACAAGGATCATCTTGAGACACTTCAGACCGTGTTTGAAAAACTAGATCAAGCCGGATTGAAAGTTAATCTGAAGAAGTGCAGTTTTCTACAGCCAGAAGTTGAGTACCTCGGACACGCAATCGATAAAAATGGAGTACGCCCTATAAAATCAAAGATAGAAGCAATCACTAAGGCTTCCGCACCAACCAATACCAAAGAACTACGATCTTTTCTCGGACTAGTCAATTTCTACGAGCGATTTATACCACACTTGCACAGTCTCTGTGCTGATCTCCACGCATTGACAGGAAATCGAATTAAATGGCAATGGACTAACAAAGAAGCTAAGGCATTCGAACAGGCTAAGTCATTAATTGTATGTTCTAAACCACTCGTAGCTTTCAATGATAACTATCCACTTTACCTAGCGTGTGATGCATCAGAGAAAGGAGTAGGAGCCGTACTTTACCACAAAAAGAGCAATATAGAACAGCCAATTGCCTTTGCATCACGAAAACTTCGACCAGCAGAATCAAAGTACAGTGTCATCGACCGCGAAGCTCTCGCAATATTTTTTGGAATAAGGAAATTCGATCAATATCTTCGTGGCCTTAAATTTACATTAGTGACAGATCACAAGCCCCTCATTCACATTTTGGGAGCTCAACGAAATTTACCCAAGATTGCTAATAACCGCTTAGTACGATGGGCTTTAGTAATCGGAAGCTACGATTATGACATCCAGTATACAAAGGGCTGCAACAACCTGATCGCAGACTATTTATCAAGGATGCCTAATCCAGAAGAACTACCTTCCAAATCTGAACTGCAAGTTCACAAAATTGTAGAGCGCTTACAAACCGATAGCATTGGCGATCTTGCACTATCTGAAGCCTATATACGAGATGAAACACAAAAAGATATTACGCTGAAACTAATATCTAATTTCATAAAAACTGGTTGGCGTGAGCATAACTATTCAAATAACGTAAAGCCATACGCTCGCAAGCGCAGTGAGTTATCACTGGAAAATAAGATAGTTATGTGGCAGGGCCGTATTGTAATGCCAGATACTCTAAGAAAAGCCACTTTAAGGTACTTGCATCGTGGGCATCCTGGCATCTCAGCGATGAGAGCATTAGCACGTTTTTACGTTTGGTGGCCAACTATAGAGGAAGACATAGACACACATGTTAAGCTTTGCCACAAATGCCAAGAAAATCGGCCCAATAGTTCTGATTTACCAATTTTCTCGTGGTCAATGCCAGACCGAGCCTGGGAAAGGATTCACATTGACTTTGCTGGACCATTCCAAGGGTTTTATTGGCTTGTTTTGTCAGATGCGTTTTCTAAATGGATAGAGATTAAACCGATGACCAAAATTACTACTTCTAAACTTTGCGACGAACTCGATACAATATTTACTACATTTGGCGTTCCTCAATTTTTAGTATCTGACAATGGTCCGCAATTCATATCCCAGAGTTTCCAGGAGTACTGCAAAGGTAAAGGCATCAATCACATCACGTCTTCGCCTTATCATCCTCGTACAAATGGGTTAGCAGAAAGGCTCGTGAGAACTTTTAAGACCAAAATGTCATCAAGCACAAAAAACGATTAGAACATTTTTTTTTGCTTATCGCATCACGCCTCATAGCACCACGGGTAAGACCCCGGGTGAACTAATGTTTGGGAGACGGCTACATTGCGAGCTTGACAATGTTCGACCAAGTACTAGGAGGTCATTACAATATAAGCAAATACAAGCGAATGTTAACTCCGATAACCAGACACCAAACTATAAGGCAGGTGATGCTGTATATGTGCGAGCCAGGGATCAGTCGCGATGGGAGCCAGCCACTGTATCTCGACGTACTCATCGGTATTCGTATATGATAAATACTCCAGCCAGTGGCGAAAAGAGGTACCATGCAGATCACATGCGCCCTCGTCTGGAAAATCCTACTGAATGCCCCGCTAGAAGAACGTCAACCAGCTCAATACCCGTTACCTCCTCGACTCCACTACAAGAAGCTAGTGGCTTTCCCGTATCTTGCCAATCATCAGGAACTCAAGGGAAAGCTGCGCTAGAAAATTCTCTACTTAGCTCACCACAGACTATGGCGGACATGGGCTCAACTCCCATGGCACCGCGTCGGAGTAAACGCACCGTTAAACCACCCAGGCGTCTAATTGATGAGATAGAGAGTTGAATCTTAGAAGGCGGACGAATGTTACAACCTTATTTATATATCGTTTACTTTATACCTACATATCTACTTTCATAGAGTTCGTTGATTATTATTATATACGTCACGTCATATATATTTTATATTTGTCATATTGATTAACTTGCGTTGTAAAACACATAATTAAATAATTCATAATAAATAGATGATTTATATCAGTAACACCTCTACAATCTTGCATATTAAAACGTTTTAGAATTTTGTCTACCATTTCTTCATTACTAAATTTTATTTCATTTGAACTTCTTGTAATTTTCACACCTAAAAATGTTTGCAGTTCTCTCAAAATTTTAGCTCTAAATTCTTTTTGCAGTAAGTTTACGATTTCTGTAACCTTTTCTTGATTTCCCATAATTAATATGTCATCAACCCAAATGACCATGTATATGTCTTTTCCTACATAGAGACAAGCATCGTTTAAGACGTAATTGTAACACAAATATATTAAGTTATTGTAAAGATCAGCATGATATAGTTTTTTCCTAGTTTTTCTATATCATTGCACAGTTATACTGATCTTAGAGGGAAGTACATCCAGGATAATCCCTTAGGGCTCATAACATCTAGGCTTTAATATTGTTAGTTCTTATTACTTCTATACTTGGTCTAGCCTTATAACTACCTAATAAACATCAGGTACCTAGCTACAAACAAACAAAATGTAACTTCAATATGTCAATCTGACGATGCTAAGTCTAGCGAAACGGCTGTCAATAAGTTTAAAAAAGCAATTTTTTAAATAAATATTGTAAGTTTTGTTAAAACGAAGAGTTTTTTATTATTCCTAACGAGTTATTTTGAGATCATTTTGTAAAGCATGATTTATATACATCTTTATTGTTGGTAATTTACGCATATATGTCTTCTTAGGAATCTTCTTGATAACCTTTGGCAACTAGTCTTGCTTTCTTTATTCCGTCCGATTTTATTTTGAAAGTCCATTTAGTTTCAGTGGCCTTTTCATTCACTGGCAACTCAGTGATTTCTCATGTGTTCATTTTCTCTAGTGCATTAATTTCATTTTATATTGCATCTTGCCATTCAGTGCCTGTTTCTAGTGCTTCTTTATAAGTAGAGGGACAAACAGTCTCTCCTAACAGACAATAAGCAGTGTTGGAATTATTTATTAATAGATTTGGTTTTTTTTAATTGTGATGTTTATGTCAACTTGACATGAGTAAAATGTATATTGTGCAAGTAATATAAAATAATAAAATTCTAATACTTGAGTGCCTTAAAATTTTTATGGCACTACTGTCAAAAATGAATTGTCAGATTTTGAAAGCACATGTCAAAATATTTAGATTTTATTGATTAACATATTTGACAAATTAATTTCTTGTACTGCTATAGCTAAGAAAGAATGATGCGTAGAAATAATTGAATTATTGATGAAATGAATGAGACATGATCCAATTTCTTGTGAGCCTCTGGAGGAAACTGTTTCGTTCCAAACATATATGTTTGACTTGTTATTTATAAGATTGTGTATACAAAAATTGTATGTCCTTAGCTGCTTCAGGTAGAACACTTTTGAAGTAGTTATAATAAGATGGGTGGATAGAGCTTGATGAAGATGGAAGCAAATAACACATGTATCTAGTGAATTTTCATGCTGTTTTGCGTCTTCTTTCTTAGAGTTTATTGCCTTTTGCGCCTTTCTGTGATGCATACTATCCATACTAACTTAAATATCGAAAATGATAATATTATAAACCTTGTTTCACAGAGCTCTATTTAAAAACTTTTTCTTTTTGGCACAACACCTGCTCACGAACCAGCTAGGCTGATAACAGGTTAAAATCGAACTATGAGTGTTTACTTCACAGTATTTAGAATAAAAGGGGTACAAGTGCTACTTATACCTCTTATTCAGTGAATGAAACTTGACATTTATTTACATGATATTCTTACCAGGCAATATATGGTGCTAGAAGTCAGAAAGTCACTTGTATCTGTTTTTTACCAAACAAATAGGAATTTTAGCTACTGAAATCTGCACTCTAAACTGTAAACTGTGTTTTTAAAATTTAATTCAAACTGTATAATTACTTTTTGAACGTTTGTAGAAAAAATATTGTATGATATACGTGTTAAAAGTACTTTTTAAGGTGTGAAGGTTCACATGAGTGCATGAGAGCCTTAAAAATGTACTTTTAACACTTTAATAAATAGCTATTTTTTTTTAGGCATTGTACTCTAGTAACGAGGGGTGCAGACAGGGAGTGACAGCAGAAGAATTAATTCGTTGCACAAAAATGTTAACGAATGCAACAGCAAAATGCGTTTCCGCTGGCATTAGTAATAAACAAGATGACATCATTGCTGCTGCTAATTTATCAAGAAAAGCTATCTCTGATATGTTAATAATTTGCAAAAGCGCCGCCTACAATTTGGCGGAAACACAAGAACTGAGAAGTGAAACTTTGAATGCAGGACACGATTGTGCGAAACAGTTTAGAGAATTGTTGTTGTTAATTTTACAAGGAAATGGATCGGCTGATGTTAAACAAACTCTACCTTTAGTATCTAGAAAAATTGCACAAAGCGTTACGGAATTACTGAGTGTTGCCAAACGGCTTAAAGGATCTGATTGGGTTGATCCTGATGATCCAACTGTTATTGCTGAAAATGAATTATTGGGTGCTGCTGCTTCGATTGATGCTGCAGCTAAGAAGTTGGCCAGTCTTAGACCTAGACAAAATATTAAGGTAAGTTCAGAAATGTTAAATATTTAATTAAACACTAGTTTTAGGTAGATAGATAAGTGAGGTAGGGGTGAAAACAGGGTCATGTAGCATCCACATTTTTGGTTTTTGAGAGATCTAAAGTTATGAAATTCATAAATTTTTAACTTTTTTCTTGCAGTTTGGACGAGCTTATATTCAGCGGTTATGTATTTAATTAATTACAGAATGTAAAAAATAAATGGTTAATGTAAACATCCTTTTTGATAACTTCAGTTAAAGAGGTTTTCACTAACGCAATTTATTTTTTGCAAGTGCATTTTATAAATTAATATGCAGTATTCTAAAGAAAATTAGACTTTATGTGTTATTATTTTGTAAGGGGTTCTCTTTCTGTAGTGGTAATTAGTTTGAACATTTCGCATCTTCAGAGAAGAAAAAGAAGACTAATGCAGTGTGTATTGCTGTCAGATATGTTTGATATTCTTGGTTGTTGTTTAGAAGCACCCAGGAGTCAAACATATTATTACAGAGGTGCACTTATCAACTTGGACTCAGCAACAATCATTCAAAAATTACTTCTCGATTATATTTGTTTGTAATAAATACACTAAGTAACACGAAAATCCGAACACCCAGTTTAAATGATTTTATTTTAATAAAATTTGGTGAATTTATTTATTTTACTGAAATAAACAATTGAGAAAACTTTCAGCCTTATCAATTGAAGATTCCGGTTTTTATACTACTTTTTTGGAATCCACTAGCAATCCAAAAATGAATATTGTAGCTGTAGTAACTATCCAAATTTTGCGGATTTTGGTTCTTGACATTATTTACGATGCCTAGGGTACGGAGACCTGTACGATTTCGTCAACTTAGTGAGTTTGAAAGGGGTCGTATAATGGGACTTCGGGAAGATGGATTTTCTTTTCGGGAAATTTCAGTTAGAGTGCAAAGAAGTGTAGACACCGTGGTTTGGTGTTGTCAGGCAAGGCCGTACGCAAAGAGCAAGGGGCTCTGGACGCCCCCGTAGAACAACAGACCGTGAAGATCGCCGCCTAAGATTATTGGCCTTAGGGGACCGTTTCTCCACTACCAGGTTCATTGTAAATGAATGGCTTGCAGAATACGGAAGACCTATTAGCATGCGAAGTGTTTACCGACGAATAAGACGTTTTGGCCTGTTTTCATACCGACCACACTGGGTCCTCCCTTTAACTCCAAAACACCGACGTAATCACCTTGAGTGCTGCAGAGAACGATCACTCTGGGATCAGGAATGGAACAGTATTTTCTTTAGTGACGAGTCTCGATTTTGTTTAGGCATGCACGATGGTCAAGCGAAAGTTAGAAGACGACGTGGTGAAAGGAGAAATCCACGGTTTTTTCTTGAAAGGCATCTTCATCAAACTGTTGGAGTTATGGTTTGGGGTGCTATAGCTTATGGTTCGAGATCACCTTTAATCTTCATCAGAGGTAACATGCACGTGCAGCGTTACATCCAAGAAGTTTTAGAACCCATCTTTTACTCTATCTTGACACCCTGGCAAATCCAACTTTTCAACAAGATAATAACGACCACATTTCGCAAGAGTCACAATAGACTTCATGATTTCACATTGTTACCTTGACCACCAAGATCTCCCGACTTATCCCCAATTGAGCACGTGTGGGATATGATGGGTAGGAGGTTGCTCAATTTGCAACGTCCTCCTCATACTCTAGAAGAACTTCGAGGGGAGTTGGTGGTTGCCTGGAATGAGATACCACAGGAGGACATTGACCACCTGATCAGAAGCATGCCTAGGCGCGCTGGAGAATGCGTAACAGATCGGGGTGCATCCACACATTATTAAAGGTAAAAGGGCTTTAAAGCAATGCAATAATTTTGAAATTTTTATCATTTACTTATTATGCCTCAATAAGTACTTATACAAAATTTTATAAAAATAAAATAATTGAAAATGGGTGTTCGGGTTTTTGTCACTAAGTATATTTTAATAAACGTTAGTTTTAAAAGTGATTTTTTTTCTTCAGACACAAGATTTGGACGAATCTATGAACTTCGATGAAATGATTCTTGAAGCCGCCAAGTCAATTACAGCTGCTACATCAGCTTTAATCAAAGCAGCTAGTGCAGCTCAGCGGGAATTAATTGACGCTGGTAAGATGTCTGGTACTCCAGTTTCATCGTCCGACGATGGACAGTGGTCAGAAGGGTTGATTTCTGCGGCTAGATTAGTTGCTGCTGCTACTCACAGTCTCGTGGAAAGCGCAAACGCATTGGTCCAAGGTAAGTGATTACACAGTGTGAGTCGAAATAATTGCAAAACATAAAAATTAATCAGGATTTTCTTAATAAACATATAGGTTGGCATGCTTCCTCAAGAAGTGTCATCCATTTACAGTTAAGGAAGATAAATTGTTTTTATTTTTTTTTTTTTTCTCGAATATGGGTGAGGTTACAATAACAAATTTATTTATTCCCATCGATAAATGAGCTATCTACAGTTATTTTTTTAAATCGCTTTCTAATTATCTAAGAAACTTGATAACTATAACACTTAACAGTTATTTTTACAGAACTTTTTAACAGAACACAATTTGAAAATAAACAAATATGTATTATTATCGTCAATTTATTTAAAAAATAATTTGTCTCTTTGATAAACTTGGTGGTTTTTAAGAGGGGCGTCCAAAGTTTGACAACTGAAAACGAGTGTAAACAACAAATCTACAGAAAGCCAATAAATTACGTATTAAAATTTTAACAGAATATAGTTAAGACCTTTCTCTTATGGATAAGCTTTTTTGGTTGAGTTTCATATTGTAATAAAAAAGATACTTGCGTTTAAGTGATGGTATGTTTCTAAAAAGTTTGACAATTTGTGGTCACGAATTTTAACGCAAGAACCTTATCCCCGAAAGAAAGCATAGAGAATGCCATTAGCAAAACATGAAGCTAATTACCATTAAAAGTTTGCCAGTAAATCATAGAACAGACAAACGGGTTCCATATTGTTGGAATTAACTTCATATCTATCTATATTATTCTGAACTGGGTGCATATGAATGAGAAAATGAGACATAAAAAAGAAAAACAATAATTGTTTTCTTTATTAATTAAAATGCAGGAATTATATATATAATCAGCTCCGCAGGCCTAGAAGGCCTATGGCTTTGTTGACTTCCTTTCTCCATTCTTTCCTGTTTTCTGCTTTTCTTTTCCAGTTGGTTATCTTTAGTGTTCTAAGGTCTTTTAACACCTCTTCCATCCATCTTGCGTTGGGTCGTCCTCTTTCCTCCTATCCCGCTTTCTACTATTTTTTGGGGTACCCTTTCATTTTTCATTCTCTGTATGTGGCCAATCCATCTCAATCTATTTCCCTTTGCAGTACCTATAATGTATGGTTGACCAAATAGTTCTCTCAATTCTTTATTGCTTCTCTGCCATATATCGTCTATTTTCTTCCCTCCAAAAATTTCCTTTCCCAGATCGCTAGCATATTTTACCCAGTCCACGTTTCGCTTCCGAATAGCACTATAGGTTTTAGTACCGTTTTATATATTCTTATTTTGGCACTTCTAGCTAGCACTTCACTGTTTAATATATTTTTAGCTTATATAAACATTTGTTTCCTTTGTTTATTCTGTTCTGGATCTCTTTTCTTTGATTAGGCTTTTTGGCAAATTCTGCTTCTTAGTAGGTAAATGTATCCACTTCTTTAAAACTATATGTTTTGTTTTTCAACGTTATTATTTCCGATTTCCCATTATTCCTTTCCTCAGTTTTTGTCAATTTCATGTACTTAGTTTTTTCCTCATTTATTTCCAATCCCATTTTTAATGCTATTTGCTCAAGTTGTACAATAACTTCTTGTAGTTCTTGCTTGCTTATATGGGAATCTTTAAAATGAATTTGAACCCTAAAATAAACATTTTTAATTTAAAAAGTAGGCAACAGCAAAATGGTTCCATATTGATGTAACCATGGGTTGTCAGTCTTACTATAAGTTGAATATTACCTGTTGGGGCTGTTACTCCAGGTCCAAAGTTTATCCTTGTATTTAAAGTAGACAAAGGATTGCCCCAAGGAAAAAAGGTAGCATTAACACTTATCTTACATGTCTTAGTATAGTCTTTCCAATATTAATTGCTAAAATCCATTTTAAAGTGTTATACAGAGTGAGTTAGTTTACCAGGCTTCAAAGTAGAAAGAATGGCATGAAAACGACTTATTTCTCCCGTTGAACATCCACTCAGTATCGTCGAAACTCTGTCCAAATAATGCTTATGATTTAGTTACAAAAAACAAATTTACAGGGAAATAGACACCACATTTGGGATGGATGACCTTTCTATTTTATTTATTCGATAAGATTGATTTTAGTAAAAGTATTACGTTTCAGGAATGGGCAGCGAGGATAAATTGATTGCAGCAGCAAAACAAGTAGCCAGTTCTACGGCTCAATTATTAGTTGCTTGTAAAGTGAAAGCAGAAGGTGATACGGAAGCGACTAGAAGACTGCATAGTGCAGGAAATGCGGTAATTAGGTCTACCGATAATTTGGTAAGAGCTGCACAACAAGCGAAAAGTGTAGAAGAAGAAAGATATTTAATTCTTAATAAAAAGATGGTTGGCGGTATAGCACAGGAAATCAACGCAAGGTAAGACAATAACTTAAAAGGCATTTCTTATAGTGTTTTATTTTGAAAATACTTTAAGAATATTAAACATAAAGCATTTGATCCTCAATCATAACTTAAAAAAAATTAATATTCATAAAGGTAAGCGGAAAACAGTTGTGTGTCACACGTGCATAACCCCTAGGTTGGTATTTGCTGCCCTCATTACACTTGTGCAGCAAATACAACGCGGGATGCTAATGCCCACTTTCGGTCCTTGTGATATAATATACTATTAATGACCTGAGTATGAAACCTAAGAGCAAATCCATTGCAATATTTATACTCATATGGTAATGTTTTTTAGATCTGAAGTATTAAAAAAAGAAAGAGAGCTCGAAGAAGCTCGTAACAAACTTAGCGCCATTCGACAGGCGAAATACAAACTTAAGGGATATGATACCTCTGGTGATGATACGGATGGTTACATTAGCTCCGCACCTGAAATGGATTCTTCTACGCGGTAAGTAAAAAAATTGTGGCTTTGGTAGTGCTGTAACCTCACTAACTTTTGTAGGTTTTGGCAAAAAGGTATTGTTCTAAACGAATTTTATTACCTTAAAAATATGGCTTTTGAAAGTGTAATTTTTTGGAAAATATTATTAAACCTGTAGCTCCAAAAGATGATTACAAAAAGATCATTTAGGTTTGCAAACCCTTAACTAATAAAATACACGATTTTTTAATATTGAAGGTAATATAATTCGTAATCATAGGAAGATATTTAGTTTAGTTTAATTTATTGCACATAGTTTAACAGCATTTCGAATTTTAAAACACCAATTTGTTTAACTTTCACTTTTCTCTATTAGAAAATTTATTATATAGTGAATTGGTTAACTAAAACATGTTTTCGTTTTTTAAGTAAAATCTAAAAATTACAGTTAACGTCACTTTTTAAAATGTTCATAACACATTTCAATTAAAAATAAATAGTTTATCTATCAATACAACTATATTTAATATGTAAATTTAAATACATAGTTTTTGCACCAAGTTTGATCATAATGTTTTTTTTTTGTTAAAAGAACTTTTAACTTTACCATTAAAAAAATGGGAAAAAATATTTTTTAAAACAGAACATAATGGCGCATTCGTTTGCAAAATTATTCGAATTGCTATTTTTTAAACAATTATTAAATTAAATAATACATCTAAAAATAATTATAGTATTATTTCTAATTTTTTATCAATATTATAAATAATGAATAAAACCGGCTTAGCTAGATTTTGAATATTGTTTATTTTATTATTATTTACAATAAGCTCCCTTCATCTTTGTATATGCAAGTTAGAGAGACGGCGCCCAAGCAAGAAATTGATTATTTTTTTAAAATTTATTATTGCAATCTAATGATCTTTTTTCTAAGCGATTTTGTAACAGAAGATTTTTTATTTAGCTTTTAGATACTTTTAAAAACTTTTACATCTATTAAAGTCAATAGAAATGTTTTATTTAATAAAGAAAAATCGTTGTCAAGGGTTGGTTGAAAAATAAAATTTTTGTAATGATATCAAAAATGAAAAACTACTTCTACTATGAATCTAAATTTTTCATACTGTACATTTTTGTCAGTACGAATATAAATAGGTAAAGGAACTTTACATACTTAAAAAACTAAATTACCATACCTTTTTTAATTATTATAACCTGTGAAATAGACATTCCAGCTCATCTTTGGATTTTTCTTTCTAAGTTTAAAAATTATTTTTTAGTTGGTAGCGAGTCTTGTTCGATTCTAGATCTACCGATTCATTGTGATAATTGTCTCATATTCTAAGTAATAGAACATCTTAATTAAATTACTATTGTTTATTAGAGCGCACTATAACGCGCCTCAAATATAGAGATAAAAATAAGAGAGCGATACTCTTTAAAGTGTATTTTAGCGTATGTACCTGAATGCAGGGCCGGATCTATTGAACCGCAAGACCCCGCAGTGCGGGGGGCCCGGTCCTACAGGAGATGGAAAGGGACCCGAAGACCTCGGGCTCCTAAGGTTTCGGCCCGGGCCCTTCGTTTGAATAAAAATTTGAAAATCTGAACATGGTACGATTTATACGAATTATAAAGAAAAGTTACATATAAAAAACTCCAAATTGTCTTAAAAATCCAGAGCACTCTTAGTCCAAGTTTTCAACATAATGTTTAAGAAAAATTTTCTTATATAAAAACTCTAATCTTAAATTATACCTTTTGGTTTAATTACTTTTTGTTTTTTTAGCAGACATCTAAAATTTTAGTTTATTTATTCAAATTTCTTTTGAGATGAGTTTTCAAAATGAAGTCCTTTATAAAAACGCTTAAAAAGATTTCTTACAAGTTAATTTTTTTTGCCACAATTCTTCTACAGTCATTTCTTCTATATTTAACATTTTGCTTTCTAATGTGCCATTTACTTTCGCTTCATATTTTCTTGCGATGTTTGAGTCATTTAGTTTGTATGCTTTTATAGATTCATGATCTAGTTTTTCTCCCCTCTTTTGAACTGGATTGGTGTGTATGTTTCGTTTAATCTTTGCCACTACTAGGTAGTGGTCACTTCCTATCTCTGGTCCTCTTTTAACTCTGACATCTATAATATATTTCAGTCTTTCTCTGTTTACAACTATGTAGTCTATGATAGATTTTTCTCCTCTACTCTCTACCACTCTTGTGTATGTCTTTATGTTCGTAGAACGTATTTGCCACAATTAGGTTATTTAGTCTATCATTCTTTTCCCATTATTGTTCCTCACATCTTCTCCGACACGTCCTATTACTTTATCATATTGTGAATCAGCTTTTCCCACTCTTCCATTAATGTCGCCTACTACTTAGGTATTTCCTACACAGTTTTCTGTTATTTCTTCTAGCTGTTCCCAAAAAATGTCCTTTTTATCTGCTCTTTCGTCTTCATTTGGGCCGTATACTATTAGTAATGACCATCTATCTTCTCCATTTTTCTTCATTTCCACAAGTAGAATCCTTTCTGAGCAGCAATTCCATTTTTGTATTTTGTTTAATATTTCTTTGTTTATTATACATCCTACCCCGCCTCTGCTCTCTCATTCTGTTTGACTCCGCTATATATTAATATGTGGTCGTTATCTAGTTCCATTGTTCCTAACCTTTCTTTTTTGTTTCTGTTATTGCTAAAATATCCAGTTTTATTTTTTAATTCCTCTTCTAGTTCTTTTTCTTTACCACTTATGCTTCTTATGTTCCAAGTTCCGAGTTTCCATGTCTTATCCATGTCCATTGCCTGTTTCGGTATATTTTTCCCATTATACTTCTCCTTATTTAGTTTTTTGACTTCTGTAATTCTTCTTTCTCTTTATTCAATTTCCATTCTTCTCCGTTAATTGTTAATTTGCGAAAACCAATTTTAACATCCTTCCTTCCTGTTTTTCTATTTTTGCTCTCTCGCGAATTTGTTTTCCCATTTCTCTCTCCTTTTTGCTTAAATCTAGGTTTATAAAATATCTTTCGTCTCAACATCATTTTATTCACTGTAGTTTATATATAAAATGTATTGTTAGGTGTACCTACTTTTTATTCATTCAATAAAGTTGCGATTTATTTTGGTTATTACTGAACTTTTACATATTCATAAAAATATATAGCTTTAAAATACGGTCATATACTTTTTTTTCCTTCCGAAATAGCCTAAATAGTATAAAAAAATATTACACCAAAATTGTTTGCAGCCTTTATAGTTTTTCGTTGTTTAAATAATAACGCAAATAGATATCAAATGTCCGGTTACGTTAAATTCAATATGAGTTAGTGTTATGCTTTTATAATCAGGGTGGCCCCCGGACATTTAAAAAAAATTGCAATTCGAATTTTGTAAAAAATTGATTGTGTTAACCTCTACTTTTTGGAAGTTCATCTTACTAAGAACAATTAATAACTGCACAGTTAAACTAAACATGTAATTTCAATATGTCAATCTGACGATGCTAGTGATAGCGAAACAGCTGTAATTGATTTTAAAGCGAATATTTCAAATAAATAGTGGAAGTTTAGTTTAACTGTGCAGTTATTAATTGTTCTTCGAATTTTGTAACTGAATGCGCCATTATGTCCCTTCACTATTTCTTATAAAAATTTATTATTATTTATTGTATGAAAGATCTGAAATGCGGGTTTGGTTTATTTTTTCATTTGTTAATAATGTTCACTATTTTCATTTCTTTACTAATATTTGTGCTTGTTTTTTGCATGTACAGATTGAAGGTTGTTGTAACTAAAGCAACTAATAAGTATTAAAGAGGTACGTATTTTTGTTATGCTTTAGATGTAGATAGAATTGTGTAGACTTTCGTTATATTAATATTTAAAAAAAATATTTGTGGGCTATGCTAGCTCTTCCTGGTTTAATTTGAAACTTGCAGTATGTAAAGATTTTAGAGAAAATCAAAGTAATCAATTAC
This sequence comes from Ophraella communa, assembly GCA_035357415.1. Classification (NCBI taxonomy): domain Eukaryota; kingdom Metazoa; phylum Arthropoda; class Insecta; order Coleoptera; family Chrysomelidae; genus Ophraella; species Ophraella communa. The sequence continues at coordinate 19,362,298 of CM068993.1, forward strand.
TCATTCCTAGCATCTTTATTAAGATACATTTTTTTCAATTAATGAGTAAAAAACCGCATTAATTTGTTTAAATTTTATCATATTTTATACTTTTGCGTAATAAATTTTATTTAAATTTTTAGGTACCATCATAGTTATGACTACCAATCCCAATCGAGTCCGCATCAAAGATATTATCAAGATAGCTACTTACACTTAGAAAGTCCGGAGAAAGTTAATTCTCTTGAACGTAATAAAAATATTCTAAAATCTCAAATAAACGACATCGACTCGGCAACATATGGATCAGCAAACACATATGGACAAAACTACAATTCGTACTTACAAACTTCACCCAAATTTTATCCAAAAGATGCTTACACAAGTACCCCTAGCCATTACAGAGGTTATGAACCACCAAAAGATTCTTATTATCCTCCTTCAGATAGTAAATATTATTCGGATGGATATTCCAGCTCAGACTACGCCACAAATACGTACCAAACACCAGAAGGATATAAAATGAGTACCTATGAATATAAAAGCTATCACTCACAACCCCAAAATAACTTTTCATCTAGTAGCGATAAATATTATACCACTGCACCTGCTGTTATATCTCCTAAAGATAAAACAATGTTCGAGACGTTTAAAAATGGGGGAGATACCCAATATTCGTATTCTAATAATGTTGAATACATAAACGAACCACCTCTTTTTAGAGACGACGATACGCTAGAACAAAAAATGCTAAAAAAATCAGTGACTCAACAAATTATTGAGAAAAAAACTGTATCCATGACAAAGAGTACTAAAGAAGAGTCTTCGACAAAAAGTTTTAGATTTGAATAGTTTTTTGGCTGCCAGCAAGCAAGATGTTCCGTTGACAGAGTATTGTGTTTAACCTTCTGTAGCTAACATGATTAAATTTAACAAGAAAGCTAACATCCGTCTCTGAAACCGACTAAGAAAAACCTAACTGTTAAGTGGAAAAAATTTGACTTGAAATTTTTTACTTTAAGGTAAGGTGGTTAAAAGGGAAAAATGGAAAAATTGTATTTGTTACACGATTTTTAATGAGATTATTAAATAACAAACAAATTGGGGTGAAAAAAACATAGTATTTTTAAAACATATTCGATGTGTTTACATAAAATGGTCCCTTTGGTTGTTGACCAACATATTTCCATTTTCGCCGTATAAAACAGTTTTGCATCTACTATGCATACATTTTTAGGCCATATTTGTTGGGTTTCAATGGTATATATACTCGAAACCCACATCTTCCTCTGAATGCCCATAACATTTCATCGATTGTTGTATTCTTTGAAAGGCAGAAGAATTTTGGTAGGTTATTGTTAAAATTTTCAAAGAACTCTCTAATTGCTGCCAATTTATCAAATTCTTGTCTTGCAGGTGTTGCTTCTTTATCGTCAAGACGAATATTTCGAAGCAAAAATTTAAACCTCTCTAAGGACATTACACCACCAATATATTCTATATGTTTCCGAATAATTTTTTGCCACGATATATTTGTTGGTGTAAAGAACAATATTTTGTAACATTGTATCTGTAATAAACTCCAGATTTCCATTGATATTTTTTTATTCTTAGCTTCACCCGTTACTCCCGGTAACCGGGTTCAGATATGGCGTCGAGTTATTACATTGGGATATCGGTGACAATGTTTTCTCCACTTGGTTCCATCTGTCCCCATCATGCAAGGTATGCGAGTTTTTCTTCCCTGTTCACAGCTTCTACTTCCGTTTAGTTCGTTATCTGTTATGTCTTGTTCACTGTCGGAATTTTCGTCTTGAATCTCAAAATTGTCTTCCCCCAAATTTGAATCGCTATCTTCTGCTACGTGTACGTCTGTTTCAACTTCATCCAACATACATTGTAGTCGTCTTTGTTCTTCTTACAAAATAAAACAAAAATGTAACTTACCCCAAAAGATACACCACAACTAACATCCGTTTCAGAGACCGAAAACTTAATAACACACGCTACAACAATTCACCTCCACTGTAATTTTGACACTGAGTCCACTATCCCTAGAAAATCAGCTATTAAGATTAGCCAAGAGCGTTAGCGATTTCTTCGGGAATAATCGGAAATTTCCTTAGGCGTCGGTCTCACAGACGGCGTGTCAGCTACGGAAGGTTAATATTAATTATTTTAATCCAGGAATAATTTTTTAAAAAGTTAAAATTATGATGTTCCATGAAATCATAATTTACTTACAATTAAATAGTACTATTTAAAAACATTAGATACAACTATTTTTCGGGCTCCAACTTACAAGTATCTTTTAATCAGATGTATTTATATTAAATGTATATAGAGCACACCAAAGTGTTTATTTTAAACGATATCGGAATTTTTCTATCATTTGTGTAATTTGTGATGTTTGGTACAAGTTGGAGTATATTTAACAGATATCAAAAATATATTTTATTATTATTATTGTTGTGTTAATGTTAGGTGGTTATAATTGTGCATAATTTTTCTAAAGGAAATTTCGAAATTGGTAAATTGACAAAAAATCAATTTGATTTAATAAAATTTCCACGTATTTCATATATTTTTTAATGAATTGGGGCAAAAATCTCCATGCATGACATTTTTTTAAACGGGTAATTTAAATAGAATTATTTTCAATTTAATTTGCTATACTTTTCAGTGAAGCATCTTGTAAGTATTGTGTTTTTAATGTATATTATTTCTTAAATATAAGTGTCCTTACTAAATATGGTGCTAATTTGCTTATTTTATCGACTTAACCAAAAATGTTTTTAATTTTAAGTGCCAATATTAATATGTAAGCTTTATCTGTTTATATTTCTAATTAATTTGTACATTACGTTTGATATTGTAATTTTAAAAATCCAAAAGTGCCTATCTATTGTATTGCTTTTTAATCTGTAATTAAATTTTTATATTCTAGTATAATTAACAAGACTTAATAGGTGCCTGAAACTTATGAATGCATGCCTTATGTACTTGTATACTTTTACATATTCTGTTCAATAGGATTGTTTATTAAATATTTAATATTACTTAGTAGTAATTGATTGAAATAAAAATTGATTTTAACAAATAAAAGTATTTTTTTTTAATTGTTTTTTGAAGATTGCAACTGCTTCTCAAAAAGAGCACTCGGTTGCTCAATGGGTGGGAAGGCTGAAGCCCTGTGGTCTGCACACTCCAGAAAAAAATATTAGAGGTAATGCATTTTGAGATGAGGTTTGAACGAAAGCGTCGCAGAACACTAGTTAGTTTACGTTGATGTCTGGCAAGTAGGCCCTTCGGGCCCTTTTTTCCATACCCCAGGTTCTCCACCTCTGTATTTCACTCGTTCGGCGCCCTCTCGAAACGCCTCGACCTTCGTATGAAGAGAGGGTGTGCAAGTCTACTTCCTCGATTCTTCGCACCCCAAAGATGTCTTGTCTGAGTTGTGCATACACCTCACAGGTGCCCAAGAAGTGGTAAGAAGTTTCCTCCTCACCAAAGTTTGGGCAGTCTGGGTCTTCGACTACGCCCAGAAGGTGTAGATGTCTTCTAAGGACTCCGACAAGCAGGCGCAGCTGTCATCTGGATTTATCCAGTAACCACTTTGTCCTAGCTTTGTCAGGATAGGCGATTGTTTGTTTCGCCTGCCTAAGACCACTGTAGTTGATCCATTGTTCTTCTAATCCTCTCTCCGCCCATTCCTTGAGTAGAGTTAAGGTTTGTGCTCTGCTTAACCCTATTATTGAGTCGGGTCCGTAGCAAGGTTTGTTGGCTCCCTGCCTGGCAAGTTCATCTGCCCTCTCGTTGCCTACTATACCGCTATGTCGCGGTACCTATAATAGGGTTACATCCCGTCTTGAAGCCAGTCTGTCTAGGGTATTTGCGCATTCCTGGACTAGTGCTGTGCTGGTCCTGCAGCTACAAATCGCCTTTAGATCGGCCTGGCTATCTGAGCAAATGCTGACGGGGCTTCTTTAGTTGTCCCGTTCTATTAGTTCTGCTGCTTTAAGGATGGCAAATATTTCTGACTGGAAGACCGTGGAGTATTTACCAAGAGCGTAGCTCTTTCAAACCCCTACGTCCTCTATCAGAACACCTGCTCCTGATCTCTCTTCCATGCGAAAGCTATCTGTATAACATACTATGCCCCCTGGAGGAAATTCTACTTGTTCGTCATCCCACTGCCCCCTTGGTGATGTACTAACTATCCTATTAAACTTTCCGTTATCATTATAATCTTCAACACTCTCAATTATATATAAAATCTTGTTTTAATTTTCTATTTTTGTGAAATCCAATTAAAAAATTAAATAGAGTTACACATGACTATAAAACGACGTGGTTTTCTAAAACTTTCAATCGACGGAAATATTTGTTGTTCACAAAATGGATTTTATTTATTGTAGAAACACCAAATTTCATCTTATATAGTTTTTGCTATGGAGGACAACTTTCATGCCTGTATTATAAACATATATCTGATTTTAAACAAATACTGAAAATAATTTCAGATACAAGATGCAGTCAATGGTAAAAATGAAAAGTAGAAAATTGTTTCTACCTGCACTGGGCTATAGGCCCCATCGGGATGAGAAGAACTACTTGCCTCGTACTGATGAGACACAATAATGTCGAAACTGGTCTGCGAGTAGTGTTCTTCCCGTTAATTTGCAAATCGATAGAGATGGTTTTAAGTATCGACGAAGTCGGTCGCCCTCACGTTTTCTATTGAAATGTAATTCAATGTCCGTTGGGGCATATAGCCCAGGAAATAGTTGTTGTTTCATGGAAAACGGCCAAGCTTGGAATATAAACTATAAGTTTCTTTACCTTGGGTGCAGGTAGAAACAATTTTCTACTTTTCATTTTTATATATCTGATTTTATTTGAAAAATAATTGTTCAAACCAATTCTAATAGATAATAGAGAGATTATTACTGAGAGAATTAAAATCTAATCCCAATAATTGGTGTAATAATCAAGTTAACCCTTAATTTAAATATAAACCTTTGTTTATATTTTTGGGATGGGTAAGTTATAGTCTAATCATTTGTATGTTGTTTTTGTCTTCTGTTTTTACAACTTATACAACTACTTACTACTGTAACATGTCTATCGCCATGCTACCTTTTCTTAGTTTACCGTCCTTCCAAACCCTAAAATAACCGCGACCCACCGTACATCAGACACAACTTATCACCACTACCAAACCTATCCCTTACAATAGAATTCACCTGAAACAGAACCCTTACAGAAACGAGCGCAACCGTCCAACCGGAAACCACTGTCAACACCCTTATAAATTAAAACATTTCATTTCGACCCTTTCTTCCGACGAAACTCTTAGTGGCAAGTTACCTGCAGAATTTAGACAATCCCTTTCTCTGGTTTTATCACAGTAGATACAGCCCGCTAGTACGGAGAAATATAGTCACTAGTAGGGAGAAATATACCCACTAGTACAGAGCTAGGACGGAGTAGTACACCGTCCATAGCAGTTCTTTCTGACTAAGAAGCAACCCCCGTTTATAGCTGTTCCTTTTGACGAAAAAGCAACCATCACCAGCCAACATCCCAACTACAAGCATCGGTACACAACTCGAGACCACTGGATCACACTACAATAATAAGTCAAGTACATTTATACATTTCCGTTTACACCTCCTGTGGCAAATTATATTTTTTTAAATAAACAAATATTCTTTAATAACAGTTTGATTTATATACCCACTGACTATAAGTCTTAAGGGTGCAGCGTGTCCGGTTGTCATTAAATATAGTTTTCTCTGCTTCCAAATTCAGTTAAATTACAAGGTGTTTCTATCTTTTTCACCTTAAGTTTCTTTGTGTAATTTCAGTTGTTTAATCGTAAACGTATAAAAAGATAGTAGCGCCCTTAACCCTTATATACCACCAATCCTTTCTATAGTAAACGGTGACGAACAATTCCTTGAGAGAGTCTCATAGCCGGGATCCCTTTTTGGGAGTGTTATGGTTACAAATTGGCTCCCTGCCTTTTTGGGAACAAATTATTTTACACTACTTACTAAACCCAGTAAAATAGTCACTTCCAATTTCTTGTGTTTTTAATTTGTCTTCCTTATTTCTGTTATTAACAACTTTATAAACATCCTCTTTTGGGTGGTTAATTTTAATAATTTTTTTTATATCAAGAATTTTTTAAATCTGATATTATTTATATTTATTTAAGTGTATTGTTTTTGACAGTTTTAATGTTTTATACAATTTTAATTTTCCCGCTTAGTGGTTTTTATTAAATTTGACGTAAATATTAACAGCTTTAGTTTTATCAATAATTTGCATTCTAGTAACTTTCCCAAAAATGTTCATTGCACTAGTTAAATAACAACTTATAAGTCCATTTAAAAGATTTTAGGAGAGACTCTGATGGATGGCCTAGTAAACCGAAAGCGCTTAGTTTTATTAGCAACATAAACTCTTACATAAAAGCTCTACAGTTTTTTTAAATTGTTTCTTTCTTCCTCCTACAATCAATATTATAAGTCCGAAATAAGAAGTTAAATTAGATAATTTTTTCTCAATTATTAGAATGTACCTACAATGGTTTAATTAGGTCTTGAAATTGCAGTTATGAACAATAAGAATAAAACAAAATTAAAATATAAATTTAAAAATATATTTGTCAATTATATTAATGTTTAGTTGGTACCACTGTGGCTAGGAAATTAGATCTAAAATCTATAATTTTATTATTATGTCTTAATAATGTTTCATGTTGTATATTATCAAACCACCTGCAAATATTTAAATATTTCTCCTTGTCAAGAGTCGATAAAGATTCCTAAAAAAGAAATTTATATTGTAAAGTTTAAAATCATAATCTGTATAACATAAAAATGATGTTTGCAATTTAACCTAGAATGAAACAGTAATTATTTAAAATATTGTATGTTAGAATACTAATCTCTCTTAAAATTTTTAGAGAATCATTAAAAGTTAAATCTTGGAAACCTCTAAAAATCTTATAACTATAGAAACATAATGTCAATAAATAACAAATTTGAATACAAATAGAATCAAAAAGAATAATTAACAAGATACCAATACTTTTAATTCTCTTATCAAATAAAGTTCTAATTTAATGCAAACAATTACAATACTTACCATTAACTTTTGAAGAATATTAAATAGCAGAATATCAGCAATTGTCAATCTTTGTGAAATCAAGTACGTTTTGAGGGCTAGAACATTGTTAAGTTCCTAAAAAATAAAACTACAAGCTTAACCATACAATAATTAATAAAACCTATTAGATGAAAATATTATTTTAATGGTTCACACAGAAGAAATTAAAAAATAAACCAAAACAATATTTTTGTGCTGCTTATATTTTAAAAAAGTAGTTCATGCTTTAGTTTAAGCACACTTCAGAATTTTAACAAAATATTAGCAATAAGAACACTAAACTTCCACTGTTTATTGTGCAGTGATATAGAAGAACCAGTAAAAAACTATATTGTGGATATTTTTACAATAGCTTATTTGTGATAAATTTATGTAAAATGTTTAATAGTGAATAGTGAAAAACTTCCGAGATTTATCTGCTCATTTATAACTGCTGATTTGCTAGATAAATTTTAGTTTCAAGTTCTTTAAGAAAATGTAAATTTTGTTTTTTATCACAAATGTGAGAAAACACTATTCTAAAACTTACTTTTAAAATAAATTTTGCATTATAAGAATTGTCTACATAACTGGCATATACTTGGGCATATTCAATCCACTGTTGCATTTGGATTTTTTCCAACTGATTTTGGGGACCTAACGAGGAATTAGACTCGTTAATTAGATTAAAAATAGCAATTGTTGTTCCACAACTTGGTACCTGCAAATAATTTTGCTGAAATACCTATACCTGCATATTATTACCGACTAATTTTGGTACTAACCTTACTTTTAGTATTATTTAACTTTACCTTAAGTAAAGTAGCTATAGGTTTCAAATACGTGTTTACACTTACAACCATTTTTTCAAAATTATTTCAGTTATTTATATTATTTAAAATGAAAATCTTGGTTTTACGTTTTACCATAGATGAATGTGGGTGGGAATTATCCATAAGGTTTCGAATGTTTCTTTCTTCTTTCTTATTTGTTAAGGATAGATAGGCATGTGTTCGCCATCTATTAATAAGGATAAGAAGCTTTTTATAGTTGGGGTTAGTAAATACAGTTTCCTAGGTAGGCATGTGTTCGCCATCTATCAATGAGACTCAGAAGGTTTTCATAGTTCAAGTTCAAGAACGATAAACATTTACCAGGATTGCCTAATCGGGCTGATTTGTCCGCCAGCTGTGTGACGTCACTGCAGTCCTTCATTATAACGTTTACCATATAAATGCATGGAAATAATAGGAATTAGACAGTATTTTTATGATTTCTGTAATACTAACGTACTACTATTTGGATTTTTAAGATTAAACACTTATAATTTATAATAAATATTCCCATAAAATCGTTTTAATACGGCCGAGGACTGAAGTGACGTCACGTGCGATCGATTTTTTGGCGAACGTACGTCTTATGGGATTAAGCAATCCTGGTAAATTTTTTATAATTCTTGGTTCAAGTTAGAAAATACAGTTTCCAGAGCTGTTTCCTAGCTGGGTATCTCTTCGCCATTTTTTAATGGGGTTGGAAGTTTAAATTTTTTTGAGTAAAATAATTACAAGGTAAACATGTATTTGCGATCTATAAATGAGGTTTAGAAGCATTTCGTTTGTTTAGTATAATAATTACAATTGTTTAGGTTAGTAATTACAGTTTCCTAGCTAGGCATTTATTCGCTATCTATCAATGAGGCTCGGAAGCTTTTCATAGTTCAAGTTAGTAAATACAAAAGCTTTACGTTTGGGTAAGTTAGTGATTACAGTTTTCTATGTTAATACATTTTCGCCATCTATGAATGAGGATTGAAAGTGTCGCATTTTGGTAGTGCATTAATTACAGTTTCCTACATTGGTATTTAATTGACATCTGTGAATTAGTTTCTGAAGGTTTTAATTTGGGTTTGTTTGAAATTACACATTCCTAAGTTGGTATGTCTTCACCATCTATTAATGGGATAGATAGGGAACTGAGATTAAGTTATTAATGACAGTGGAACAGTTTCCTAAGTTTGTATAACTACAGTTAATTTTAATAGCTTTCTATATTGGTATCCTTTCGCATTTATATTTTTTTGCTTTAGTTATTACAGTTTTCTATGTTTTTATGTTGGATTGATCGTTGCGAATACTCCTATAGGAAGATCTAACCATCTTCCTATCGGACTTTCCTATAGGAGTATTCATATCCACCGGATGAGAATAAGGGCCCAGAAGCTTAAGGTTTATATGGACTTATCATATCACTCGTTTCCTCGTTTCTGGTCCTAGAGATGGCTCTGTCCACCAAATTAAATTTTGTTAAAATTTTAGAGATCTACATTATCAACCAGAATAATTTTGGGTAATAATAATAGTTTATATCTTTTCTAAAAGAGGCTACTAGTGTCGTTAGGAGATTTAAAGGGATAGGTACTTGCAGGTGTTGCCATATTTCTAAATTAAATTGATATATAAATCGTTTGTAATGGAATGTTATTTGATATATTATATTTATGAACAAGGTTATCTAGAGAAATGAAAAGTAGCTGGGATGAATTGTTTTTTTAGGATTTAAAATAAGTAAGAAATAAGTGGTCAAAAAAAGTTTAGCTTCGTAGAGCTCTTCTTATTTAGGGGTTATGCAAAAAACAATTTATTCGGTCTGTTTTATGCATAGATTGTACTTGAAAATGCGTACTCAATATGTAATAGTAGATTTTTTATAATATCTGTGTAAAATGATTCTTTTTAATGACGTCTGATATAATATTAATTTTCTGGAATATGTCATTAAATCACGAAATACAAAATTAAAAGTACGTAAATATATGTTCTGTAAAATATATTAAGAAATATTTAATGTATCTGATCGAGAATTATTGGAGAATTTATGTTAAAAGAATTGTTAAATTATTATTCCAAGAAATGAAAATATTTATGATAAATAATCAATTAATAATTGAATCTGTAAAAAATAAATCCTATAAAAAGTAATACTTCATGTGAATTATTTTGGTGGGGAAATGTTTGCAAGATTTGGACAGTTGTAATTGTTTACCTACCAAAATTTAAACTTTATTAAAATATTTTATTCATCCGTAAAGTAGACCAATAACAATATGAAATAGATGTTTCATATTTACGAGAAGGTTTTAAATAACTATAAATAGGTAACAATAGAGATTTATGTAATAAAACTGAACAAAATAAATACTAAATGGGTGGTAAACAGGTATAAGCTGTGTAATTATTATTTCAAAGTAGCAGTAGTTGTGTGATACGTTAGTTTATTGATTGTGCTTTAGTGATTATTATTTTATTTTATTTTATAAACAATATGGTGTTTACTAAAAAGATGAAAAGAGGATGCTTAAGACCTACACGCCTTATTATAAGTACCATCCGCAAGCGGTTCTGGAGAATGCCGATTTTAGACTCTATTACGACAGGCCTATTATGACCGATAGACAGGTGACGAACAACCGGCCAGATATCGTGGTGGTAGTAAAAAAAGTTAACACAATTCTTTTGGTGGATGTCGCTGTAACAAATAATAACAACGTCATAGATAAGTACAAGGATAAAATTACAAAGTACACCGATCTTGCGATTGAACTTGGGCAGATGTGGCATGTAAAGAAGGTAGAGGTGGTACCACTAATCGTATCGTCGACAGGTCTTATTCCCAGAAATCTGCATGACAGCCTAAACAAACTGGGCCCTCATAAGAATACGTACTATCGGCTTCAGATACATTTTCAAACTCAAATCGCTTACATTGAATAGACGGCGGCCTATTTATGTATAACCAATCACGGTTTAAATAATAATAAATTTGAAATCAGTTAAACAGTTGTCCACGCCCACATCTTCACTTAGTTTGGAACCCTCGATAATAAATGTTTGTTTGGGATTAAAATCCCTTTTTTTTATTATATCAGTACAAAAATGCGACAAAAACCTATTTATTCGGGACATGACCGACCATTGTAAATACACTTAATCTCCCAAAACCATTTAATGAAGGCGTTTTAAAAATTGCCATTCCTTTGTTGTATAAGAAGGGCGTTTTTATAACTTTGGTAGGTAAACGAAATTCACATTTAACATGTATATGCTATTCTAAAGCCGACTGTACATTGATATGCAGAACGCAGTAATTTTGAACACATGTCACACTGTCCGTAAATTTCTAAATATGTGATCATTGAGCCTAATCCCATTTGCGTTCTCGCTGGGGATAGGTGAGTATTACCAGCAAATGCTGAGTGTAAGCAAACGTCTTTTGAAAATAATAATAATAATTACAATTATAATAGTTTCTCTTATGTACTGCTGTCGTTGTTTGCGGTATAGCGGGTAGAGCCTCCTTCTATTCGAGCCTTATGATTTACTAGGAGGTAATGTGGCTAGTACGCTTATTATTTATTACTCAAGATACTCATTTTCACAGACTTAGTCGACCTGGATCCCTATTTTCGAATATGTGATGTGATAGATCACTGGTGAGAAACCGGTGAACCGTATTTTTAGACTATATGGTAGCTCACATCACACTTCGCTTGGTCAGACCCAGTCGAAGCAGTGAAACATGCGCATTATTATTCAGGCGTCAGCGTATTGTCAAAATCATATGTTTATTAGAGTTATTGCCTTAGTTTTGTTTTGAAATTTGCGTCTTTCATAAATAAAAGAATATAGTTGTAGTTATCATAAATAAAAGAATATAGTTATCAGTTTGAACTGCCTGAAACCCAATTTATCAAACGTTGCCAACTTTCTAGTATGTACGTTATACGTCAAAATTCTTTCATTTTTCATAAATGTAACGAGGCAACTTAGACTAGGAAAGAGAGAGGACAGCGCATGGCAATGAAAACCTTATGCGTGTGAGTGAAGCCAATTTTCAAACGTTTGGTGGTAAACAAATTTGGAACATCGAATTGTATTTTTTTAGTTTTTTTATTAATTTTCACCTTTTTTAATCACCTGAATAGACATTTTAAAATGGTTAATTGTGCAGTTTATAAGTGCAACAGTCAGGGTGCTAAAAAAGAGGAAGGAATTTCATTTCATAGGTAAGAAGTATTTTACAACTATTTCCTTGAAATTTATTTTTATTAATATTACAGCTTTCAGGTAATAGATAACTAAATCACATATATTATGTACGATAACTTAAATTAATTGTACATACATTTTGAACATTCTTTTCATTCAGTTTTAAAGATTATTTTTCATTTAATTGTTATTATTTGCTCATAGATGTAATAGTTTTGCAGTGACGTGGAACAAAAACATATATTTAAAATAGATAAAATTGATTAAAATTGTAATATTTATTAAATAAATATGTTTTAAAATGATTGTTGTTTTTTTTTTGGAGCAGTACATATTTAAAAACTTTTTTAAATTAGATTTGTAATACGAAATAATGAAAATGATTATTTAATAATCGTATAAGAAAAATCGTATGATACGCCTATGTCAATATTGTCCGCCATTAGTTTGGTGGTAAATGGGTTACATAAATTTATTCCAATGCGCAGTCCTCTCTCTTTCCTTGTCTAAGCGAGGCAACGTTGTGATATCGAAAATACGACCCATGAAAGGTTTTGTCAGAGATCGATCACTTCCCTACTCACATCACATTCACTTCACATCACACGTTCGAAAATAGGGGTCCTGGTGGCCAATACAAACTTAATAAAAATGTTTGGTCACCCCCGGGATTTAAAATGATAATGTTTGATTTTCCATTATTTGGTGAATTTAATAAATTATTTTATTATTGCCTTAATTTGTTTTATTTATTTCTTAGTTATAGCAAAAAACTGACTAATAAATTTTGTATTTCGGCCAAAGTAACTTCAATAAAAATTTTAAACTTAGTAGATGTCAACCTTATAAAAGTGGCCATTTTTTACCGATTATTAACTATCATAATTCTAGAATTTCAATAAGATAAAAAAGTAACAGTTTTCCAGAATTCTGTAAAAAATTTGTATAAATTATTCTTTAATCGTATTAATATTATTAAATCACAAGTGAAATATGTAATACTTTGAAAACAAAAAAATTTCAATATACAGGGTGATTGATTAGTGTGAGGAAGCTCAGTAGATCTATTATAGTAAGAATTCCTAAAAAAAGTTATTAACAAAAATTGTAGGCAGCTTTAAACTGCACATTTTTAAATTAGTTACATTCTTACAGGGTGTTACATAAGATGGTGGCACACCAAACTTATGTTTGTTTAAATGGAACACCCTGTATTTTATTTTAAATTCGAAATCTGCATCACTTTCACATCACAACAATGTAAAGTTTTACTGTATTATACCGGTTACTTAAAAAGTTATAACCAATATTACCTGAAAATCGTATTAAGTTTAACTCCATGTATAATTAAAAAGGAGTATAGGAGCATTGATCTATTGCAACCATAGTTTTTTAATAATTGTTAAAAATTATAAAACATATTCGTTTCATAATATTCGTAAAATCAAATACAGGGTAAGTCAAAATGCAAGTACATTAATTTCTTGGTAATTTTAAATAGAATACCCTGTATTTTATATCACTATCGAAAAGTACTTATGTCATACTTCAAATTTTATGAGGTACTCTCTATACCTAAGGTTATCGGTTTTCTAGATATTTTTATTTTTTTATCAAAGTATTAATTTGGTAGATATTGTAACGTTTACAAATAATTATTATCAGTTGGCCATGATTGGTTTGTCAGAAACTGACAGTTTTACATTATTGTTTATTAATTCAATATTGTGGTACACCGTAAATTAGCAACAATTATTATTTAGTAATTCAGTAATTAGTTCAATTTAAATTAGCGATAATGAATTTTACTACTGATGAATTGTAGATATGACCAGGATTTTAGGGGAATGCAATAAAAATTCATTAGGTACTATCATTTGGAAGGTCATTTTGAACACCTTACTTAAGTAAGACAAGTTAAAATTACTGTTGCTTTTTTAATTTTCCAATTGTTATTTTTTTTAAATTTCCGTCGGTTATTTTTTATACATTTTATTTGAAATAAATTTTTTTCACAATTATTATTGAAAACTAACCCCCAATTTTTTAAATGGGAAGTATGGGCTTGTGACATATCATTTGAAAGGTCTCTTCATTCTCTATTCAAAAATGTTATTGTTTTTAAATTTGATGCAAAAATTAACATGAAAAAATTAAAATCATGTTGTTACCGAAATTCGCTAAAATATACTCGAAACTTATTACAATATACTTAAAACTTATTTCCCGTTTAGGACTTGATAATGAGAAAGTGAACAAAAACCATAGCAATGTTTTTTAGATGGTAACCATTAAAAAACTTTAAACTTTAAATTAACATAAAAAAATTAAAATCATGTTGCTCATCAAATTGCTCAAAAAATCTATAGCAATTACTTCCCCACATCTCGTTGTTAATATAGATTTTGCTATGTTCTCATTTTTCCTATGTTTACTTTTTCCCAATTGACAAATATGGCATGTACTGGTGATCAATTTTGCAATACTTTGGTCCCCTTTACTAATGTAATTTTCTCTAAACAGTAGCCATAATTTCCTAGCTCCTATATGTCCATTTTTTTTGTTTAGATTCTCCAAAATTTCCCTAGCTAAATTTTCTGTTATTATAAATAAATCTGTTTCCCCATTTTTCTTTATCCATATCTCTTCTTTCAATTGTCCTCTTCTTTTCTGTTTTTCAGTTAATCCCATTTGGTCTTCAATGATGCTATTTAAAGAAAATATCCCATCTAAATCTTTCATAATGTTTACCCCAATTTTTACAATTCTTTTATTCTTATTATTATTTGTCTTTCCTGGAATAAATTTAATTTCAAAGTCATATTCCTGTAATATTAAACCCCATCTATGAACTCTACTGTTGCCAAATCTGTTTTTTAAAATAGTTGTAAGTGAAGAATGATCAGTTTCTATTGTAAATTTTGTTGCTAATAAATAAAATCTAAATTTTGTCGCACAGAAAATTACACTTGCCAATTCCAATTCTGATACCCCATAATTCCTCTCATAATTCTTCGTTGC
The DNA here is from genome assembly GCA_035357415.1 of Ophraella communa. Lineage (NCBI taxonomy): Eukaryota > Metazoa > Arthropoda > Insecta > Coleoptera > Chrysomelidae > Ophraella > Ophraella communa. Next base: position 19,377,501 of record CM068993.1, read on the forward strand.
CCTTGATACAAAACATATGGGTACCTCTATGTCATTCTGTATCTGTAATAGCACTCCTGCAAACCTTTCTTTGTTCGTAATATGAATGGTAGGTCATAATTAGGATGATAAACCTTCAGTTGTTTAGTAAATGCTTCCTTCAAATAATTAAAAGCCATTTCTGTTTCCTCAGTCCACTTCCATTTATTGTCCTTCTTTAAAAGCTTTATTAAAGGTATTTGTTTCATGCTTAAATCAGGTATCAGACGTTTAAAATAATTCATCATTCCTAGAAATCCTCTCAGAGATTTTAGGTTTGATGGCCTTTTATACTCTATTATTGCTTGTATTCTCTCTTCATCCATGGACATCCCATTTTTGTCTATTTTATAACCTAGAAAGCATATCTCTTCCTGATAAAAGTTGCATTTATTTTGATTTATTTTTAAACCTGCTCTATCTAATTCTTTTAAAATAATTTTAATATGTTTCAGGTGCTCTTCTTCATCATTCGAGAAGATCAGTATATCGTCGATATAATGAAGTGCAAAGTCTTCAAATTTATTTAGTATTTGGTGTAATGCTCTAACCAAGGCCGAACAAGCACTTTGTATACCATATGGAGCTACACAAAATCTGTACAACACACCATCAATAGAGAAGCCTGTGTAATCTCTACTATCTTCATCCAAAGGAATCAGCCAAAAACTGTGTTTTAAATCTACTTTAGAAAATATTTTTGTATTCGTAAAAATTGCTTCCAAATTCATCGGAGCCTCGTATTGTGGTACAGAGTATTGATTGATATTTCTTGCATCTAGGCATAATCTTAATTCGCCATTTGCCTTCCTTACGACCACAATAGGGTTTACATATCTTGTGTTACATCTCTCTATAATACCGTCTTTTAACATATTTTGTATCTCTGAATCTACTTCTTTCCTATATTTATAAGGTATGGGATATGTTCTTATTCTGAAATTTTCTATTCCTCTAACTTCTATCTTATGTACATAATTATTTGCCATTCTCATCTCCTTTTTAATCAATCCTTCATACTTCATTATCAAATTCTTTACTTTCCCTTCATATTCATTATTTCCACACACTAATTTCGAATCTTCCATAATTCCACTCCTTTCTATATTCCATAACCTCTTATTATCCTCTTCAATTGCCAATACTTCCATATTTCCTCTTCTTTTTATATTCCATAACTTCTTATTATCCTCTTCAATTGCCAATTCTTCCATATTTCCATTCCTTTCTATATTCCATAATTTCTTATTATCCTCTTCAATTGCCAATGCTTCCATATCTTCTTCCTCAAATTCAATCCTATTACCATTCAATTCTATCTCCAACTTTTCAAAATCAATTTTTGCCTTATATTTCGTCAATTCATCAATTCCTATAACTATGTCTGTTTCCAAATTATCCACTAGCAATAATTGCATTTCTACTTCTTTCATATTCTTTAATTCAATACTTTGTATTATAGATCTTCTAACTTCACACAATTTCTTTCCATTTGCTCCTATTAATGTAGTTTTCGGTATTTTGACTAGCTTATTTTCATAATTTTTAATATTTTCTTCTATTAATTTTGTTTTTATTATGGACGCTTCCGAACCTGTATCTATTAATATTTTGACTTGTTTCCCATTTAATTTTCCTTTAATTTTTATTAATCCCATTGTTTCTTTCAATTCCAAATCTTCCCCAAATTTAATGTATTCCCTTGGATGTTCATATGTACAGATGATATTTCTTACATTTGGTATGTGCTCGATCCAAAATTTTGGTAGGGCTCTTGTTCATTAATAATTTCCGGTTCTACCGATATTACTCTCTCTTCTCTCCTTTGGATATTGTTTACCCTTCTCTGTCCTCCATTTCCATTTCCTCTTTCTTCCTCCCTATAGTGTTTTCTTTGTTCTCTATTTTCTTCTCTTTGTCGGCTTTCATATTGTCCACTCCTATTATTTTGTTCTCTGTAATTTTGTTCTCTAATTTTGTTATTGTTGTTATTATTATATCTTAAATTTCTGTTATAATTGTTGTAAATTGAAAAAAATAATTGAAATTTCTGTTGTACTTGTTGTTATTTCCGGAATTATTGTTGTAACTATTATTTCTGTTGTTGTATCCATTGTTATAATTTGTATTGTTCATGTTATTTGTTCTATTATAATTTTGTTCATAGTTATCTCTTCTATTATTTTGATTATTTGTATTATTCTCATAATTGTTGTTATTATTGTTATTGTATTGATTGTTTCTATTAAAATTGTTATTATTGTTGTTATATTGATTACTTCTGTTAAAATTGTTACTATTATTATTTTTATTCCTATTATAGTTATTATTATCCACTTTGTTTCTTTCTAATCTTTGCAAATAACTACTTAGTTGTTCTATGTTTTTAACATTTTGAATCATAATTGTTTCAGTTATCTCACTTTTAAAATGTCTAGATATAAACATTATAATTTCCTCCTCTGGTATGGGTGGGTCTAGGAATTTAACATTCATGAATACTGTCATAGCATAGTCATTCATGCTTTTTCCTCTTCCTGTCTCATATTTGCCAGAGTAAAGTTTTTCTCTTACTCTTGCTTGGGCACTATTTCCCCAGAAATATTTTATAAACTGTTCCTCAAACTCTTCAAATTTATTGAAATCGTCTTCTTTACTTGTGTACCATACTAATGCATGGTTATCCAAGTTTTCTCTTATCATTTCCTTTACGTCTTCTTTATTCTGTATATTTTTTATTTTATTTTTTAGAATTTTTATGAACACCTTTGGGTGTATTTTCCTGTTGTCTCCTTCAAATTTATGTTCCACTCTATTTCCAATATAATTGTTTATTATTTTCGTCTCCATCACTCCAGTTCTTGCTTCTTGGAAATTCCTATCTCCTCTTTGGTCATGTTTTTCCTGTAAATAAAATAACCTTTCTTCCATGTCTTCTAATTTCCTTGTCATGTCCAATGTTTCTTTTGATTGTTCTTCCTTGTGAATTCTATTTTCAGTTTGTTCAATTCTTGCTTTCATGACTTCTATTTCTTTCTGTATTTCCTTAATCTTCTTTTCTATTTTCACTTCCTCTAGTTTTTGCTTCTCTTTACATGCTTCTTCAACATTTTGTTGAAATCCAGTCAAGGTTTTGTCCCATTTTCCCTCTAGATTTCCCATTCTTTCTTGGGTGTCTTGAAATCCCATTTTGATTTCCTTAAATTCTCTCTGAACTTCTCCTTTGAAATCCTTTTCCTTCTCCTCTATTTCCTTGAGTCTGTTGATCTGTAAGTTTTCTATTTCCGTGATCCTTCCAATCACCTCTCCTCTTATTTCTTGCTTGGTGGATTCTAATTTATTTTCCATGTATCTGTTTAATTCCTCCAATTTCTTCTCAACATGTCCCAATTTTTCTTCCATCAATTTTATTATTAGGTCCTTAGTTTGTTTTATTTCCTCCTTATTTTGGTCCATTTTTCCATTCAAATTACCTTCTATTCTGTTCATATTTTCATTTTGTTTATCCATTTTTGTTATCATCATTTGGAGCATACTCATTACGTCCATTTCCTTTTTTTCATTTGATTCTTGTTTTGTAATATCTCCCTCTAAATGTTCTCTCCCCTGTTACAAGTATTGTACCTGAAAATCGCCTCTACCATTACTACTTTCTTCTCTTTCTTCTTCAGATCTATTTTCAGTTCTTACCTGCTTACCGTCCCTCAATGTCATTTTCCTTTCCATTTTATGTGTTTAAAATTCAAAATTCTTTATAATACAGTCAAAAATTATTAATGCAAAACCTTTTTGATTATTATTTACACAATTTTATATTTGCCCCACGTTGGGCGCCATTTTATTATGGTTTGCATTTAATATAAAGAAAATATTATAAAAAAATTATTAATTCAATTTAATTTATGTTTAATTTTAGTTATTTGTTTGCTCGGTATATTGTAAATTGTTTTGAAATTCCTTTGTAAAATAATTATACCTTTGCATGAGAAACTCCACAATCTCAAGTAGGGTTCAAATGTTGGAAAACAAAATAATTTTAATTTCTAATATGAGCGCCAAAGTTTAAACTAAAATCTATATACTTTAAAAAAAAAATTGTTAATCACAACAAAAAATCCTTTGCTTTAGTATTTATGAACAAATTCTAAAGACGGTCCTGTCTGCTTTGTACTAAATCTCTCCACAATTCACAGACATCAGTTTAATGCTGCTAACTATTGAAAAACAGATGGAGCTATCTTCAAAATTGAAAAGAAAAACTCAAGAATATAATCTCAAATGTTTTTCAAGGAAGAAAAACGTTATTTAATGTTGTGAAAACAAATACATTATACTTTTACAATAAATAAAATTCGTGAAAACTAACTAATATGATCATTCATTCATACAAAACCATATACTCTGATGAAATATTATTTCTATGTGTGATTATAAATAGGCAACATTTTATACAAAATTTTTTATAACGAAATCCGCTATATGAATGTTCATGTCACAAGATGGCGAAAAACACTAAACATCTGTGCGATGTCAAAGTTTTATCCTTTACACAAAATCGGTGAGTTTATTTAACCTTTTATATTTAAATAAAATAGTTTTAAATACCTTGTTCACTGTATTGTTCCAATTCACTTCGATGATTAGCTTTTTATTTTATTTTAGGTTACCCCTCGGAAGATACCGTGCAATCAGTCCAGCTTCCATTAAATCAAGAATTGCTGCTATATTTCGTCTACATCAATACATTATAGACGAATCCCATAGTCCAATGCTTACAAAAAAATATCGTGGAGACACCATTTCCACGATACAACATCTTACAATTTATATTGTTAAATTCAAGGTTAGAACTTTATCATATTTACCAATTTTCTCTTTACAATATGTGTATCTACTTTATTACTTACATTGTTGAGTAGTTTTCAAGGATAATGTATTTCTTTCTATAATTTCCAAGCCAAAATGTTATTTTTTTTAAAAGTTTTTTTTTTTAAATTTTTAAAAACTTCCTTTCTTCCAAATTTTTTTACCAGAGAAAAAAAAAACTACCTAGTGCATAGTGTCTATTATCAACAAATTCTTTTTATTCAATTTTTTTTTATTGTTAGTCATCTGCTTGTCGCCGATGAAAATGTTTTAAATGTGTTCCACCAATCAAAATTGGCTATTAAAATTTTTATTGAGAAGTTTCATTTCAATTAATAGATTGTCCATCTATTATTTTAGAACATTCTGATTTAAGTTTTCCAAATGGTTAAAACCCATATATCACTCCTTTTAAATAGTATTTCAAAATATTTATTAATGACAGTTCTTAATTTCAAAATATCTATACCGAATGACAATTCATTTCACATATGTCATGATCTATTGAATTGGTTATTTATTTCTTTTCCTACCTTGACATATTTCAACTAATTACACAATCTTTTCAGAATACTTCTTTCAATATCTATTTATTTACCTTTTTTTTTTTAAAACAAACCATAATATTTTTTTCTTTTACAATAATAAAAATAAAACATTATAATTGATATGGAACAAACATTCTATAATTCCCTGTCTTGACTATTGAAATCATATTATTTTATGTCATATATGATTTTATAATAGTATATTAAACAACGCATTTCATATGGAATTCTGTTATGACACGAGTTCAAGTTTAAAAAACGAATCGCGAAGCGATGAGTTTTTTAAAGAACGAGTGTCACAACAGCCATATGAAATAAGTTGTTTATAATATTTTTTATATTTTGCTATTTTATCATTTTTTAAATTAATTTATTAATTTTACGTAATACCGAAAATTTTGATTTTAAAAAGTATGTCGGTAGCACTGTGTTATTTATAACATTTGACAGATCTTGACAGTTTTGACATTTAAATTATGAAATGTTAATGTTTTAAAATATTTTAAAATGACTAATACACCAATAATAATATATTATATAAGTAAAAAATGATATTCATATTCACAAATACTTTCTTAAAGAACAATATAAAATTAATAATAATAATAATAATAATAATAATTTTATTGCTTATTAACTAATAGTTACAGCAAGAGTTTGAGTATTAAGTAGGTAGACAGTATATATACATGTAAAGTAAAGAAAAATAAAATGTACAAACAAATTATGAATTTTAGAATATGTTATTCATCCACAATAAATGATCTCAATTTGAATATGTTAGAAATATATGCATAAATGTGCTTGGCATCGTTGACCGTTAAGTTATCCAGTGATGTAATGAGAGCGTCCAAATTTTCAAGTGCCAGAATTTTAGGCTTCATGACATTGTAAATTGGGCACTCGAAAAGAATATGTAAAATAGATTCATTCTCCAACTTATTACAAACTGTGCAAATACTTTTAGGATCTATTGAATGTATATTATTATTTAATGTGAATTTCAACCGATACTTGTTACTTAGACGAAGCTGAGCAATAGTGCGTGTGATGTGAATTGGTTATTTTAGATATAAATAATTTTTTTCCGGTAGAAAGTAGGTATAAAAAGACAGAAAGCGACATCTTTGAGAAAAGGAGATGTCAAGATTATGTAAATTCATGTAGAAGTCAAATAACAACTTTTTTGAGTTTAATTTTAAAGTTCTGGAAGTGAGGTTATTCCATAAATCTAGGTGACCAATATCCGAAAATAATTCTCTGACCTGTGCAGCCCAATTATATTTCGAATCAGATGAATTTATCAGACGAAGTTGTTGTTCAAAACACATTTTAGGAAAGCGTTCGTCACTCATATTTAGTATTTTAAGTAACCAATTTAACGTCATTTTAAATATGTTAAATGCGTATTTCACTCTACCAGTTTCTAATCTAATGGCACTGTCAGGAGTATTAAGAGGGACTAAAAGTATTCTCTTAAGAAACGAGACTTGCACTCTTTCCAATAAATCCATGTACCTCAGGCTCCAAACTGGGGAACAGTTAGACATAAGACTAAGAGCTAATGATTCAAATATTTTTATTCTGGGAGGCAAGGTGTCAATTTTAGCTTTAGACATGACCGGGATTATCGCTCCAATACCCTGCTTTCCTTTATCAACAGCTGATAGAGACATTTCATGAAACAACCCAGATGAGGAGAACGTTACCCCAAGATACACGTATTTATTGGTAAAATCTATTGGTAGTGAGTTAAACATAAAAGGAAAATCGCTTTTTTGGAAGCCCCCCCGAGAAAATGACATAACTTTGGTTTTATGAGTGTTAACTGTTAAATTATTTAAGAAACAATATTTCTCTAAAATTTTAAGCTTTTTCATTACGTCAATCTCAGAATGAGCTAATATTACAATGTCATCAGCATAAAGCAGCATAAGAACGTCATGCAAATTATCAATATTTACTCCCTGAGCACCCTCAGCATAAAAAAAACCCTCTATATCTGATAAGAACATAGCAAACATCAGAGGACTCAAAGGTTCACCTTGTAAAACACCAGATGTAATATTAAATGGATTAGAAACCCCATCGATAGACTTTATTCTGACTGTTGCTTTGGAGTATAAATTTACTATTACCCTGAGAATTTTTGCACTTACTCCAAGTCCAAATAGTTTATTCCATAGTAATGTGTGGTTTATAGAGTCAAATGCCCTTTTGAAGTCGACAAAAATTGCAAATAGTTTCCTTTTTCTGTGTCTAATATGAATATGAATTACTGAACTAAGCGTGTGAACATTGTCAATACATCCTCGACCGGATCTGAAACCTGCCTGACATTCTGGTAGGATATTACAGTCATCTGACCAACTATTGAGCCTAGTTAAAAGAATATTAGTAAATAATTTTACACAACAATTAACTAAAGCTATCCCTCTGTAATTACCTGGATCATTCACTGGCCCACTTTTGTGCAACATAGATAGTAATATATTAGACCAAACGTTGGGTACAGTACTCGTATCAAAGATACGGTTGTAAAGTGAGGTTAAGTAGATAATCCAATTATGAGGCAGGTTTTTAAAAAAATCGTAGGAAATACCATCGCTACCCGGGGCTTTATTCTTTTTACAGTTATTTAGTACACCATAAATCTCCACAGTAGTGATGGGGCAGTCAAGATATGGGTGAAGAACATCAAAATAAGTTATACCAAAAGAGGTAGTAGGAGGATATACATTTGAGTAAAATTCATTCCAAACTTCCGAACTAAGTGAATTACATTTGGGATTACTTCGAAATTGTTTAAGAGTCATCCAAAACTCTTTAGCATTTGAAAGATTCGAAAGTTTAAATAAGTTTTCTTTATGATAGTCACGTTTTTTTGTTGCGATTAAATTTTTGAATTGAGTTTTTACTTCAATGTAACGGTTCTTAACTTCGTCCGAAAAATTACCTTGTTTTGCCTTTTTAAGAGCTGTTTTAAGTTGTTTCTTAAAATCTTTACAAGTAGCATCAAACCAAGGTTTATGTTTGTTATTGTAATTACTATTATGATTAGTGTATTTAATTAAACCTAGTTGATCAGCTGTCTCAGACATTGCGCAGTATAGATTATCCATCGATTTATTTACATCAGGTATAAATGTCACTCTAGAAGAATTAAGCATGGATAATTTAAAATTTAAAGACAGATCACAGTTCCAAACCAGTGAAAAGCTGGAAGAATTATGAGTATCCATAGGCGCAACCGGGTGGTTTAAATTAAAATTAAGAAGTAGGTTTGTGGGAAAATGATCAGATAAAAAATCATCGGGACTAACAAAAAAGTTGTTAATTTCTGATAAATTTAAATTACTCACCCAAGCTAAATCAACTACACTTTTGCCCAGCTTGCTTACATAAGTATATTTGGCAGGCCTATCCAGCGAAGTTCTTCCATTTAGAAGTGAAAAAGAGTTATTTATCATAAATTCAAGTAACGAGCGACCTCTAGTATTTAAAGTTGTGTCTAAACTCAATCTGTTCTCATATAAGTTTGAGTTTTCAAGAACTTCACTGGGTATAGTGCCAATATCGGATACTCTGCTATTGAAATCCCCGCCGATTACAATTATCGTACTAGGGTATTTTTCTGTTAATTCGGAGAGAGTTATCTGAAAAGTTTCTAAAATAGAATCAATGTTTAGTGAGGTCTTTAAATATAAGTTACATATTATTATTTCAAAATCATTTAAAGTAAACAAGCAACATATCCACCAAGAAGATTTACATAAAACAATAGCATTAAAAGTATTTCTGTAAAAAATACATAAGCCACCACTTCCTCTACCTAACGATTTCTCTTTTACCGCACATTCACTAATAACGTCAAACTCACTCAGACCTACTTGTGCCGCCGAAGTAATCTGTGAAGTAACCCATGTTTCACTAACACAGAGAAAGTCAAATGAAGTAGAAACTGAAGTTAGGTTGTTTAAATTTTTAAAACCATGACAATTCCAGAAAATTATAGTTAGTTTTTTGATATAGTTGAATTTGAAATTTTTTTTCTGTTGTTGGGGGAGTTTTCATCATCACGGGCTCTCTTTGCAGTACTAATTATTGGGACAATTAGTGGAATACCGTTAACAAACTTAACTCTTATATTTTCTCCTTTAGCCTTTCGGGCGTCTAATTCTTTGAATACATAAGATATCTCTTCTTTTTGTCTAGGAGTATAGTCATTTTTAACCTTAATATTTGGGTATTTGATCTTGGGCAATTTAGCTTTATTTCGTAAAATTGCTAGAGCACTTTCTTTGGATGTAAACTCAATTTTTATTGGTCTAGGATTGTTTTTATTTTGAGCTTTGCCAATTCTGTACACTTTCTTAAAGCTAACATTAGGTTGGGACAAAGTAAGTTGTAAAATATCTTTAACTGTTTCTTCCATATCTTGTACTTCATCAACACCATAAACAATTATATTTTTTTCTCTATCAATTCTATTTCTGAATTCTCCATACGTTTTCATTGAATTTGAGATGGCTTGTTTTTCTAGTACCGAAATTCGAGCTTGCAAAGTCGAATTTTCATTCTGCAGAGTGGTAATTGTTGTAATACAAGAATCAATTTTATTATTCTGATCCAGCAGTATTTTTTGAATGTTAGAAATACTAGTTGACAGACCCGTAAGCTGATCATTTATCAATTGAAGTTGAGCTTCCATGTCTACACCACTGGACTATATAAATTATTGTAGTAGCTGCAAACGATGTTTGGATATTGAAGGTCAAGTTTTTATACACTTGATAGTTATTTTCACGATTTTATATTAATTAGATAGGTACTCACTAATTTGATAACTTCAGCAAAAAATCCAAAAACACAAAGATTTTTACTGATATTATAATAATAGTTAATTAAACTTTTTCAAAAAAAAATAAGAATTCACTATACTCGTAAATTAGTTGATAGAAATGCTTTAATTAAACACAAATTAAAATACGTGTTGTCAGGTCAAAAGCTAAACCCACACTCAAATATAAAATTAATAAATTGCTATTAGCCACAAATGTCAATGTCAATAGTCTTGCCTTTAGATACTTCACTCATGTCGCCAACCATTTAAAACAAAAATTTGCGTGCGCAAAAGTTACATTACGATACGCAAATGCGTTTTATAATGAAGATTTTTATAAGTGCAAAATATAAAAAGTTTATTTTAAATTTTCTCTATCATTATACAGTCTGTCTCTTGTATGCTTTATCTATCAAATAGTGAATAGTACAGATTGTCTCCATTTCAATCAATTTAAAAAAAATTCAAACTCTAAAAATTTTCTAGCTTACAGTGTGTAGTCTTTCATTCCATAATTTAGTATACAGAGTGTTGCAGGTTTCTTTCTATATTAATATATATATATATATATATATATATATACAAGTCAATTTGCTTATCAGTAAAAGTGACCTAAAATGCACTAAAGAAAGCTTTAGTTATACAAAAAAATTCTACATACCTGTATATCGAAATGGGTGTCACAAATAAGAATAGGTAAATGACGATGCCTGGTGTGATAAAATCCTTAATAAAGTTATTTGGGGGTCTCACAAAATACTATTCCGAATCCAAACAAAACCTCACCAAATTTCAATTTGTTGCTAGAAAATTTTAACCCAGCTATGGATGACTTAAATATAATAAAAATATCTTCTAACAACTACACACCATTTAACAAGGTCTTCTTTTCGTGACTCTCCACCAAGATGTGTCCAGCAGGAAGTGAGGCAAAATAAATTTCAAAATTTCGAAAGTAGATGGCGTTACAAGAATAATTTTTAAAATAAAACAAAAACGTTTTTGCACCTAAAAGTAGGATGTAGGGAAAAGGGTTTTTTTCTGTTTATCTTTTCCATAACGCAAGGTAATGAAGAGGGATAATTTCAGGAGAAAACTAACCAAAGTCCCGTTTGGAGTACCATGAAAATACCAATGAAGACTTGGCAACCTTGTACTACCTGGGACGTTAGCAGGAAATTCATTTTGGTACCAAATTTAAAATAACCATCAAATAGAACGAAAGTAGTTAATACGGAAAAATTAAAAATTTAAATACTGTTCAAAATTACTATAATCATCAATAGTAATATACTATTAAAGTTAAACCTAATATAATTTAATATATTCTATAAAATAAATTTTGAAAATTTCAACTAACAATATAGGCAACTCGACTTACGCTTTTGAAAAAAACTGGAACCTTTTCAATAAATCAAAAGTAGAGGTGGGAATATTCAAATTAATTTAGAACGTTACAAACTTCTATGATAGTAGGTTAGGTTCTATTCTTTGAGACTACGAAAACCCGGATTGCAATATTATTTATACGGAACGTATCTTAGGATCGGTTTCTATTTTTCTTATGAACTTGGGAAGTACTCGTGATACCCACCTAGTACTTCTTTCTTCTTATTAGCGGGCTGATAAAGGTATAACTACCGTCGGAGACCCTCGTGATACCCACTTTAGTGGAGTGGTTCCACTAAATACAATTTTAATTGTAAAAAAAAAACTTTATATTTTAATACATTTCATTAAAAAAACTGTATAAAATTATAGGACAATCTTTTTGTTTCAACCCTCTTGTTTTTTCCCGTTCTCATCAATAATCTCCCATAGCGACGTTCCTCCTGGTTTTCTCCAGCTTCTTGCCTATTTGGATCCTTTTTTCCTCTTCTTTTTTATCAGAAAGAACTAGCACTGACAGGAAATGCCAAATGACTGTCACTCAAGAAAAATTGCTTATAACCATATCACCACAAAATAAAATAATGTCATAAAACTGTCAACTTGAAATAACGTCAAAATATGATTAGAATGTAAGTCAAAAAGTGATAGGAGTTATTTTGTGTGCTCGTCGTAACCAGACAAGTGCACCACAAATACTCCCCTTCTAACAAAAAAAAAATTAAAATCGTAAAATTGAATTAAAAGTGCTGTAAATTATTAATTGAAAAAGTGACTTTTTTTGTCTTTGTGGGTGGTATCTGTGTATCATCGATTTGTTCGTTTAACAAAAACGCTGGTTTAGTCATGTCAATGTTAACGGTTTTTTCGCGGTTGTCTTTCAAGATCTTAAAAACTTTTTCATTTCTAGAAATTACTTTAAAAGGACCTTCGTATGGCGCTGTAAGGCTCGGTTTGATACCGGGAACTTTTAAGAAAACAAATTCTGCATTATTTAAATCTGGATGAACGAATGTTTTTGTTGTACCGTGCCTTTGCACTTGGGATGGTTTAATGTTATTAAAAATTTCGCGAAGTTTAATTAAAATAGAATGGGTATCTACGTTTTCTTTAGAATTATTAAAGAATTCACCAGGAATACGTAGAGTTTGTCCGAAAACAAGTTCTGCAGATGTAAGTCCTCTTTAATAGCAGATCGCAAACCTAGAAGAATCAAAGGCAATTCGTCTTTCCAATTATTTGAAGTAAGTTTTGCCATCAGGGCTGATTTAAGAGTTCGATGAAATCTTTCAATCATCCCGTTTCCTTGTGGATGATAAGGAGTGGTGTGCAAACTTTGAAAACCTAATAATTTGCTAAATTCTTTAAACATGTTTGATTCGAATTGAGTGCCTTGATCGTGTGTAATTTTGTAAGGAATTCCGAAACGTGGGATTTATTAAGGTATTGATGATATTGTGTGATTCAATGTTTTTTAGTGGATAAGCTTCTACCCATCTAGTGACTCTATCGATTACTGTTAGAATGTAAGTACATCCTTTTGAAGGTTTTAACGGGCCTACTAAATCAATGTGAATGTGCTGGAATCTACCTTCAGGAACACTGAAATCACCTATATTAGATTTGGTATGTTTAAAAATTTTTGATTTTTGACACTGAATGCATGCTTTCGTCCATATATTTATGTTTTTGTTCATATGAGGCCAAAAGTAAATTTTTTTAATAGCTTTTGTAGTAGCTTTGATGCCTAAATGAGTTACGCTATGTACTTTAAGGAAAGCACTGTAACGTAATGTTTTAGGAATGTATATGCGTTTATTATTAGTAGAAACCTCGTACCAAATACTAAAGTTGTGTGTTTCCATTTTGATTTGTTTAAGAAATATATTATTTTTATTTAAAGAATTTTGCTTTTGTAAGAGATTAGTTAGCTCTATATCTGAATTTTGTTCATTGAAAATATCTTGGAGAGTAAAATTTATGTTATCAATTTGATCATGCTCAATTCGACTCAAGAAATCTGCAGCTTCTACGTTTTTGCTGCCCACGTATTTAATTTTGTTTGTAAACTGTAAAATATATTCGAAATACCTAAATTGTCGTAGTGATTTTTCTGTTCTTGAAAAAATTGCTTTTTCGATAGGTTTGTGATCTGTAAATACTTGAAAATCTACGCCTTCCAACATGTAGCGAAAATGTTTAATAGATTCGTATATAGCAAAAAGTTCTTTATCGAAAACACTGTAGTTTTGCTGACTTTTGGTTAATTTTTTAGAAAAATATGCTAAAGGTTGTCTGACATTTTAAACCACTTGCTCCAAGGTACTACCTATAGCTGTTGAACTAGCGTCTGTGGTTAAGATTAATTTTGCCCCTTCTTTAGGATGGTTAAGCAAGGATGTTTTAATTAACAAATCTTTTGCTTTCTTAAAACATTCTTGACAATTTTCTGGCCAATTTTCAATGTTTTTTATTTTGTTTTGATTTAAATAATTGATAAGTTCGTGTAATGGGTTTAAAATTTTTGCGAATTGAGGTACAAATTTGTGATAAAAATTAACCATTCCTACAAATCTCTGTAGTTGTTTGCATGTTTTAGGAATTTCATAATCTGCGATAACTTTAACTCGCTCGTCAGATGGTAAAATTCCTTCTGGAGTAATAGTGTGTCCTAAAAAATTAACCTTTGTCACGCCAAAAATACATTTAGAAGGTTAGGTTAGGCTAGGTTAACGCCAAATTTTTCTAGTCTTTTAAACAAGGTGTCGAGGTGGTTTAGATGTTCCTGCTCGTTTTTGCTAAAAATTAAAATATCATCTAGATAAACGAACAGAAATTCTAGTCCCCTGGTGACTTCATTAATAAATCTTTGAAATGTATTGCCTGCGTTACGTAATCCGAAAGGAGTACGTAGAAATTCGAATGCACCAAATGGGGTAGTGATTGCTGTTTTATAAATATCTTCCTCGGCCACAGGTATTTGATGGTACGCCCTAACTAAATCGATTTTTGAAAAAATTGTAGATCCGTGAATTTTTAGATTGACGTCTGAAATCAATGTTAACGGGTAACGTTCTGGAATTGTTTGTTTTTTGAGGAAACGATAATCACCACAGGGTCGCCAATCTGCAGAGTCTTTTTTAGGGATCATATGCAGGGGCGACGTCACTGAAGATGATGATGGTCTACAAATACCTAATTCCACCATATCTTCGAATTCTTTTTTAGCGATTTTGTATTTAAGAGGATCTAACATTCGAGGTTTACAATAAGGTAAATGACCTTCGGTAATTATGTGATGTTTTACATCGTGTTTTGCTTCGGAATGAAAATTAGGAGATGAGAAAATGCTTGAGTATTTTTTGAAAAAAGATGTATACTGATTTTCAACCGTAAATAATTTTGGAAGCTCCTGATTGGCGTTTTGTAATCTACCGTTGGACATAATAAAAGTTTCGTTATCTATTAATTTTTGTTTTTTTAAATCAAGTAACAATCCAAAATTAGATAAAAAGTCTGCACCTATTATTGGTTTGGCTATATCTGCAATTGTGAAAAGAAAAGGAAATTTTCGACGTAGACCAAGGTCAACGTTCAAAAATTTTTTTCCGTATGTAAAAATAGTGTTACCTGAAGCTGAAGTAAGTGTTATATTTTTATATTTTTTATGATTGCTAAATATTGTAACGCTTATTTATTTTTTACTAGTCTTTTTAATTTATTTTTATACTATTTAAATCACTAACACTGTTTAATTTATATAACACAATTTATTTACAATACTTTAATTTATGTAAGACAATATTTCTATTTGCATTTATCTAACAACATACTACTAACTAACTAACTAAAAATATTCAAATCGGTCCTTTATATAGGTAAATATTGTCGAGCATATTCCAGTCTATTCTGGAAATCATCTCGATGATTCCCCGCTTCGCTCATCAAGCGCCGTATATTCCAGAACGTTCTCGCATCATCTGTCTGCTTCGCGTCTGGGTCATAGCGCCAGGGGCGTACTTGCACAACAATATATTATGTGGAAGACAACTGATATCGGCTCCACTATCGACAAGAAAATTTAATTTATTTATTTTATCGTAAACAAAAAGGCGTTTTGAAAAGACCTTATTGGTAAGATTACAATTATTTACGGTTGGGGCAATTAGTTTTTTGAATTTACGTCAATTTAATTGAAAGTATCTGATAAAAGACAGGGTGGACCATTACATTTTTTGGCGTTTTTTTCCGAATTTCTCGTGAAAAAAACACAGTTTTTTTGATTTATCAAGACTTCTATTTTGATGATAATTTTAATTCCCTGATCTATTACGACTATTCGACCTGTTTCTGTAACGTTGACATTGACATTGATATTGGGAGTCTGATGAAAAATTGTTTTTAAGAGAGGAAAGTTCTTTCTCAAATTCCATTTGTTTGTCTAAAATATTTTTGAAAGAATTTTGACAATGATCTATGAAATTAGTAATTGTTTTATTTAAATTTGACATTTCGTTAAGGGGATTTTGAATTTCGTTGATAGAATTTGAATTTTGTCTAAGTGTTTCCCAAATTTTATCTGCCAAAGATAATAAGTGAGAAATGTCTTGTTGACTGGAAGAAGTTAGAGCAATTTGAATTACGTCTGGTAATTTTCTTCTCCACAATTTGATCAATAATTTTTCATCTATTGTTTTATCCCCAGCAATTTGCATGAGTTCCCTATAATATGCAGAGGGTTTTTTATCACCTAATTCTGAACTAGACAGTAATTTATTTAAACGTGCTTCCTCTGACAATGTTAACCTACTCAGAATTGTATCTTTTAAAAAATTATATAAATCACTTGTTGGTGGTTTATTAATAACATCATAAACCTCGCTAAAAATTTCCGGTGGTAAGTGTGCTACTGTAATGTGATATTTGCTTTTGTCCGCTTTGACGTTATAGATAAAAAATTGACTTTCTAATTGTTTGAACCAAAGTTCCGGTTTTGATGACCAGAAAGCTGGAAGTCTAATATTTTTTAAATTTTCTAAGGAGTCAATTCCTTCCGGGGAAAAAGTATTTGTTTCTGTCATGTCAGTAAAATTGTTTAGTTTGTTATTTAGTCGATTAAAAGATACTGGAAATGGTTATATGCAATTCCCCAAAGAACGACAAATCAAATGGCTTACCTGTCTGAAATCTTTGCGAGAATAATTGGGTCGGAAAACCTCTATACGATGTTTCTCGACTTGGGGAATCTCGATGTAAAATTTTTTAGCTAGGGGAAACTTGACTTTTGGACGGCTCCGGAAATACTTCGGTTTGATACTGATCACAACGGGTCGCTGCTGTTTGATCACTTCGGACGGGTCGCTGCTTTTTTTGATCACTTCGGGTTGATTCTTTTTGATCACGTCGGGTTGATTCGTTTTTATCACGTCGGGTTGATTCGTTTTTTATCACGTCGGGGTCACCATTTATTTAGTGGTGTGGTTCCACTAATTACAATTTTAATTGTAAAAAAATACTTTATATTTTAATACATTTCATTAAAAAAAACTGTATAAAATTATATGACAATCTTTTTGTTTCAACCCTCTTATTTTTTCCCGTTCTCATCAATAATCTCCCATAGCGACGTTCTTCCTGGTTTTCTCCAGCTTCTTGCCTACTTGGATCCTTTTTTCTTCTTCTTTTTTATCAGAAAAAACTAGCACTGACAGGAAATGCCAAATGACTATCACTCAAGAAAAATTGCATATAACCATATAACCACAAAATAAAATAATATCATAAAACTGTCAACTTGAAATAACGTGAAAATATGATTAGAATGTAAGTCAAAATGTGATAGGAGTTATTTTGTGTGCTCGTCGTAACCAGACAAGTGCACCACACCCACCTAGTGTCTCCGACGCACCAAAAAGCTATTACGCAACTACCGGAGTACCTGTGATACGCACCCGGCACTCTGCCTTCCTTATCAGCGGGATAACAAGGGAAAACAGAAAATGACTAAACGCCCGGAGTACCTGTGATGCCCACCCAGCACTCCGCCTTCCTTACTAGCGGGCTGATAAGGGTATACTACCGTTGGAGACACTCGTGATACCCACCTAGTGTCTCCGATGCAAAATAATAAAATTACTAAACTGCTGGAGTATCTTTGATACACACCCGGCACTCGGCCTTCCTTATCAGCTGGATAGCAAGGGCAAAAATACCTCACCTAAGATATCTTACTCGGAATACGGACTTACTTTCGGGTATGATGAAGAATTCGGCCGGCAGAATAGAACCTGAAACTCTACAAATCTATAATAAAGCTTTTCTTACCCAAACAAAGTTTGTTCGTGGCGGCACTATAAGCGGCTGGTAGCTAACTGACCTCTCTAATGATCTACCGATTTATGTATTCAACGGATCTCCCACTCCTATCTAACGACTTGCGCAGAATTCCAATATCGGACTTACAATTCTTTCCGACTCCCCAATATAAATAATTATTAAGTATATCTTACCGGTTCTCCTTAATGCGGCTCAGGACTGCACGTGGTGGCACTATTTCGTTAGATAAATTCCTAATATCTCGATTTGCTTACCGGTTCTCTCGGAGCGTACGTGTTTACTTCTTAGACGGCTGGCGATCGACCTCCCCAAATGTTTCTCTTTTCGATCCGCTTAACCGAACCGTATCCCCTCTACTTAACTAATTAGCAGTTGTGCGTCGTTTCAACAAAATCCGGTTTTATTTTAATAAATAATACAGTGCGGAGTCGTTGGAATATACGAAACTAAACATAATTTAAGTAACTTCGTTACACACCCTCCCTACTTCGGTAAAAAAAAGTGTAACACTTTTGTTTAACTAAAACTTTCTCTAATTAAAACATATATAAAAACGTACTGGTAAATTAAGAAAATAGCTAAACAAACAAAACAAAAAAAACCCTATCAGGTGCCTACCCCCGGAATTGGTCGAACCCTTATTATTAGGGGGTAGGTACGCCTGTTACAAACAAAACTAAATTTACGGTAGTCTTCGGGAAAAAAAACTGCCATTCTTATCTTCTCGGATCGAAGGGGTGCTGACAGCCGCAATCAGGGCAAGCGATGTGTTGTTCTGGGTATGGGCATTGGCATCGGCGACACTTCGTGGGGCGCCGGGAAGGTATTGGCTGGTTCCGGGGGGCTTGATTGCAGCGACAATCCTTGGATAGGCTTCCCACTAATCCGCAACGGGAACAGAAGGTGACCCCCCATACGTGGCGGCATTGCTGGCGTGTATGTCCAGAATGTCCACAGCGCCAACAGAGGTTCCGTTCTATGGGCAGGTACCGAGGCGGTCGTGGTGCTAGCGGTCTCGGTGGTATTGAGGTCAGCGTCTTCGGCGATGGAGAGGGCAGCGGTATGGTCTCCGGGGGCCCGGGCGATGGCTTCCTCCATGTAGCATCGTCCCACGGGTCGTGCCAGGGGACGTCCAACTTCAGTTCACTGGGCGGTGGAGTGGGGGAACATCGTGGGCTCATTGGCGATGAAACTTCAGAGTTCGGTTCCTCTTCTAGGGCTTTCAATGGGTCCGGGTATGGTGGAGGGTAGAGATCTTGGCTGCCTATTCCGGTCTCCAGGGTTCCTTTTATCTCCTTGACGGTAGTGTCCTTATTGTCGGTGGTGGTGGCAAGAGAAACGAGAGTGTCCTCCGAGTCTCTCATGGCTTCCAGTAGCTCCTTGCTGATGTCATCAGTAGCTTCGGTAGCGGTTGGGACGTTTATGTCCAACGTCGTATCCATGGCGACTAAAAAAAATTCCAACCAATTTTAAGGAAAGGGAAAAGAAAACGCAACGACTCATCCAACGATATACTTAAAAAAATCAAAATAAAATCAGTCTTAACGGCAGTAATTTAACAAAAACAAAAAAACAAAACAAAAAACGTTTTGGTGGGCCCGCCGGCGGCACCCATATACGGATGGATCGGTTGCTGGGGTCCCGTAAAAGAAGGCGGATTCTCCCGGTTTTCTGTCCCGGAGGTCGGAGAGCCTGTAGGGCTTCTTTAACCTCTGCACCCCATGGTCCGGTTTTCTTTAATTGGTCCATGAATCCGGTATCTACGGACTGGGTGAACCCTTCCTCGGCCTCTCGAGGAGACTCAGGCGGTGGGGTACGGACCTGTTTTTTTGTCCCTTCTGTATATGTTTTGGGGGGTTGTGAAGGCCGTTTGGAGGAGACCAGGCGCGGCTGGGTCACCATGCGGGAAGGTACTGGGCTGGCGGTTCCTGTTGGTTTTGACCGTCGGGCCTGTAATTCTCGGGCCAGTATCCGGCAGGCCTGAAGGCTCTTCCCCTTTTTGATTATTTTGTGTTTTGCGTCCATACGGGGGGTGAAAAGAGTTTTTGGTGGGGCGGATCCCCGCGGCGGCTCTCCCGGTATTCTTGTAGTCATTATTCTGGAAAGCAACAGTATTAGTCGGATACGGTGTCAATGACATGTGCCGGACGGAGGTCTTTGATATGTACCCGCTGTAGGCGTTTCCCGGTCCGACTTTTTAAATTATACACTACAGGCGAGATGACGTGAGTGACGGTATACGGGCCGGAATATTTCTGAGCGAGTTTCACGGCAAACCCTTTTTCGGCGGAGGATAGCTGATGTTCCCGCTTCATTACTTGGTCTCCGATGTGACAGCGCCATTCTCAGTGTAATGTAATGTAATGTAATGTAATGACAGCTCTGTGTGGTGAACGATTTAGCGAGGTTTATGCGGACCATCTCAAAAGTTTCCTGTAACCGTTGCAGCCTCTCGGTATACTGGGTGGCCTCAGTCTGGTCGATATCTTCGGTATCTTCTTGCCTCGGTGGTGGTGGGATGCGGTAAACAGCTTTCGGTACCTCTAATTCTCGTTCAAAGTTTAGGAATGCTGGTGTATAACCGGTTGATTCTTGTCGAGCGGTATTAATAGCAAACAGTAATTCGGGCAAGTTCTGGTCCCATTTGCGGTGATCTTGGTCGCAAAACTGAGCTATCATGGTCTTGAGTGTCTTGTTGGCTCTTTCCACGGGGTTGGCCTGAGGGGTGTACGGCGGTGTCCTGCGGTGTGTGATTCCAAGCTCTTTCAGCATGTCGTCTAACAGGTGTCCCGTGAATTGAGTTCCATTATCAGTTAGAACCACCTTAGGGCAACCAAAGCAGGTAATAATGTCTTCATACAATGCTTGCGTGACGGCAAGAATGACGGTTGTGGGAGGGTTGCATCTTTCCGGCAGGTTTCATCTGAGAGGACTTGTATCTTTGGCAGGAATCACAACTACGGACGTATTTGGTTATGTCATGGAACATTCCGGGCCAATAGTAGCGGGCAACAATTCTTCCTATGGTTTTGGCAATACCCATGTGTCCTGCTGTCGGTGCGTCGTGCATTTCCTTCAACACATTTAGTCGTGTCGTGGGTCGGCTAGTTCTGGCTCCGTGAGGTCGTCAGAGTCCCAGAAATGACGGTATAAGCGCTCGTCTCGGATGCAGTAGTCGGGAAACGCCTCAGGATTCTGTTGGACTTCTGCTTTCTTCTTTTCGTACCACGAGCATCCTGTTAACGGCTCGACGGTTGCTATTCCTTCTGTAACTTTTCCGGTATCTTCTCTAGGTTCTCTAGACAGGGCATCGGCGACTTTATTCAATCCTCCTCGTCGGTATCTGACCTCAAAGTCGTATTGTTGTAAGAACATACTCCAACGAGCGAGACGGCCTGCTGGGCTTTTGATGGAATAGAGCCAGCGGAGTGATTGTTGGTCCGTAATGACCGTAAAATGGTATCCTTCTAAATAGGGACGCATCTTCTCGATTCCCCACACGATGGCTAGACACTCCTTCTCGGTCACGGAGTAGGCTTTTTCGGCAGATGTCAGGGATCTACTGGCGTATGCTATCACCTGTTCGCCATTGTCGCTGGTTTGGGTCAGAACTGCGCCGAGGCTTTGGTCTGAAGCGTCTGTCTGAAGCATCTGTCTGAAGTGTAAAGGGTCTGTCGAAATCGGGACAGGCGAGGACTGGTGCTTCCGTTAGGCAGATTTTGAGCTTTCGAAAAGCTTCGTCTTGTTCTGGCCCCCATTGCCAACGGTGATTCTTCTTTAGCAGGCGGTGTAACGGGGCTGCTACTTCAGTAAAAGCTTGTACAAAACGTCTGTACTATGAGGCCATCCCCAAGAACCGTCTCAGGCCACGTACATTAGTTGTAGCTGTTAGTCCTACGATGGAGTCTACTTTCTCTGGATCGGTGCAGTTTCCTTCGGATGTTACTAAGTGGCCGAGATATTTGAGGGATCTTCTTCCAAACTCACATTTCTCTGGGTTAACACGTAGATTAGCGGCGCGATGACGGCGAAAAACTTCATGGAGATTAGCGAGGTGTTCCTCGAAAGTGCTTCCTAGCACTATGATATCATCCAAGTATGTGAAACTATACGGGTCCATCTCTGGTCCAATAATTCTATCCATCAGGCGCTGAAATATAGCGGGAGCGGCATGAAGTCCAAAGGGCATAATACGGAATTGATATAGTCCTCTGCCGGGGACGGTAAATGCGGTGATTGGTTTGCTGTCTTCTGTGAGTGCCACTTGGCAGTATCCTTGTCGCAAGTCGATACTTGAAATATAGCGGACTCTACGGAGTTTGTCTAGTACGGCGTTGATAAACGGCAGCGGATAGGCATCCTTCTCGGAGACGGAGTTGACTTTCTGGAAATCGATGCAGAACCTTGGTTTGCCATCTTTCTTTCGTACGATGACTACCGGCGAGCTCCATGGGCTCTCTGAGGGTTCTATAATCCCTTCTTCCAACATCCTATCTACTTCCGCGTTGATTACTTCCTGCATTCGGGGATTCTGAGGTCGATAACGTTGCTTTATCGGTTCCGGATTTAAAAGGTGGATCCGGTGCTCCAATAACGGTGTTACCCCTCGTATGTCCTCAAATGACGGTCATTCCTCTTGCAGGAAGGCTTCTAATCGGTCCTCTTCGTCTGGAGTCAATATTAGGGGTGGCCTAGATTCAGTGGTGCCAATGGGGACACAAGGTACGGGCCTAGCATCCACAGTGACGGGACGGTTGTCCACCAAAACTTTTCCACTCCCTAACTCAAGGGAAAAATGTCTCTTTCGGAGAATGTCCATTCCCATGACCATGTCGGAGGATAATCCACGTAGATGGCCAAAAGTCTCCTCAAAACGGTGATTTCCAATCTGAATCTCCACCTGATATTTTTCCGGGACGCTTACGGTCTCTCCGTTTGCCAACCTGGACGAACTTGCAGTGGTTGAAGTTTTTGTCACTCCCAGTGTGCTCCACTGTCGGGCTATCCTGTCTCCCACATAGGAGATTACGGCTCCGGTATCTATTAAGGCTTCTACGGTTCCACCTGGTATACGGACGGAGATATGCGGTCGGTTGTCTTCATACGGTACGGTGAGTGAGGCGTCATCAGGGCTTTGCTGCACGGGCCTCGGTTCGTCGCAGCGCCCTATTAGTTTTCCGATAGTGGACACGGACAATCACGTGACATTACTCCTTCTCGTTTACATCTGGAGCAGAAGATCCGGGGAGCCTCTCTACATTGACTCCTAAAGTATCCTGTCTATCCGCATCGCTAACACTCCCGTAGGCTCTCGTGTTTGGTCTCTGGTTTGCTGAATTCTGTATTCTGTAGTTACGGTTATTTCTAAACCATAATACCGGCATTCCGTGCAGTAGTTCCGGCATTGCTTGCAAATCGCGATCGGCCGAAATTCCCTGAGATTCTCTGATTTCTTCCAATCTCTCTAGGAAGGCGGCTGGGTCGGCTTTTCCGTCAAAAGTGATATGCCAGTCTTTTACTCTTAGCGGCGACATTATTGTGTCAGAAGACGGACCAGGTTGTGACGGGTGAGGCTGAATTCCGGCTAAAGTGCCTTGGAGTGCATTACTTACAGTGATGGTCGGGGCGGTTCCTAATTGGGTCGCGGTGGCCATAGTAGTCGCTGTAGTTGTGCTGCAGGTGGCGGCGGATGTTCCAACGGGGACGGGGGTTATTAGTGGTGGCGGTAGAGGTGTTGTTGTTTCAGGTTTACCTTCTCGGAGAAACTTAACCAGGTGTTTCCGCTTCTCATCTACAGTGCCTATGACTTCCAAGTTGAATTTCGGTAGTTCTGCGTCCAATTCTTCTTTCCGTAACAAGTATACCCATCCTACGCGGGTGTCACTAGAATCTCCTACGATACCCGGACTGAGCGGGTTGTGGGGTCCGGTAGACCCTGTACCGGTGGTTGTCGTATCGTTGGGTCCTATCCTTCCTTTTGACATTTTGGCGGTATTCGATCGTTGCACGTCTTACTCGGTTCACAGTCAGAACTTTACTACTTCGCAGGAGAGAATCTTCAAAACGGTCTCTTCTGTCGCTTCTGCGCTCTCGGAAACCTATCTAACGAGGTATCACACGGGGCTATGGCTTTCTTGATAGCCGAAGTTAGCGGGTTAGCGGATTTCCAACGGATTTGGTGTACCATAAAACGGTCCCTATTCGGGCGCCAAATTTGTGACGTACTTTCGCGTCGTTATGTCTTCTTTGACACCTTAATGCAGGTTTCGGATTGGCTCGGGCGCCTCCTTCGGTTTTAAGTGCCGAAGGACACTACTCGGGCAGCTTCAGTGAAGAAGAAATACTCCAGGGGTCTTTATAGTGTTGACCTACTTAAGTGGCGGCCAGAAGGGTAGGCTTTAATTACCCGGCTGGGTCGGATACCTGAAGTTTCACGGCTATTACAATCACACTTCAACACGAACAGTGGAATAAAAATACACAATATCTCTTAAACTCTATTTATTATTAACAACAAAAAAAATACAGATTCGTTACAGGTCGGGGTTTAACTGGGATGGTGGAGGTGTGCAATGAATGTTACGCAAAAGCTACCATGCTTCGGGTGAATGTTCAATGCGGGGTTATTCACGGCGGAGTGATATGCGAAAACGGGAACAACCATGGATAAGAAAAATGAAAAAGAAAAACCAAAGCGGGAATACACCGCCACATCTAAGGAGAAGGGGAAGGGAGGAAAACACTCCCCCTCAACCTCTCGGGAAGCTCCCCGTGAGGCAGGAAAGTCGAGGACCAGGCCCTCAGACTCCACTGTGGGAACACACCACACGGACAAATCTGAGGTGAGGAAGACCCTCCAAAGGCCCTCAACTTCTAGAAAGCCTCCACTCCCAAACTTGGAAGAACCTGGAGGCAGGGACGACCCGCTGAGACGTGGGCTCAGCGGAGCGGGCTGCAGATGGTACCTGAGGTACCTCAGTCAGGGAATTTCCCCTGAAGCAGCAAGGAAAAAGGCCTTGGATCATAAAAGCCAAGAGCCGATCTCTATCGGGATTCGGGAACCGAGGGAACCGACATGGAAGTAGAAGAAGACAAGGACAAAACATTTGTCGGGGGGGAAGAAGAAACAGGTAAGTAGGAGCGGGAAGGGGAGGGAAAAAAAATGGCGGGAATCAATATCGCTCAGATAAACGCCCATCACGCCAAGGGATCATCGGCGGTTATTATAAGGACGTTTATCAGAAACCAAATGGGATTAGTACTGATCCAGGAACCATGGGTTCGTGATGGTCAGGTGAGAGGACTCGCAAGTAGGGTTGCCAAGTTAATATATAAAGTAAGTAATGTTGACAAACCCAGAGCATGCATCTTGGTAAGTAACAGTATTAATTACTTTTGTGTTTCAGAATTCATGACGAGAGACCTTGTTCCGATTCGAGCAAACCTCGAGTTTGAGAATAGACGTCAAGAAGTCATGATAGCATCATGCTACTTTGCAGGGGACGGGACTGCACCGCCCACAGAACTGCAAAGGCTAGTCGAGTACTGTAAACAGAAGGATGCGACGCTAACGGTCACAATACCATATGGGGAAGCACAGACACCAACGATAGAGGTGAGAAAATTTTAGACTTTATACTTAATAAGAATCTTGTTATACACAATATAGGGAATACCCCTACTTTTGTAACCAGAACAAGACAGGAAGTACTCGATATAACACTAAGTACACCGAACCTTAAGGATAGGGTGAAAGATTGGAGAGTATCGAACGAACCATCCCTCTCTGATCATAGAATGATTATGTTCAGGTTAGAGTGTAATCCTCCTGAGCCAGCACTCAGGAAAAACCCCAGGAAAACTAACTGGGAAAATTAGAACACTAACCTGAACATAAATCTTGCAAATCTCAAGAATAAAAGAAATGCCAGGAATCACCTGGCATTAGAAAACGATCTCATAGAGCTGAACGAGGCAATACTCGATGCCTATGAATCCAGTTGTCCCCTCCAAAGGACTAGAAAAGCAAAATATGCGATTTGGTGGAACAGTCATCTGTCAAACCTAAGATCCGAGACAGAGCCAAATGTAATGGAGATTGGCAGAGCTACACCGAGAAACTTACATCATATAACAAGGAGATTAGAAAAGCTAAAAGAAACAGCTTCAGAAAATTCTGCGAAGAAATAGACGCTACACCCTCTGCAGCAAGGCTACACAAAGTCTTGGCAAAAGGAAAAGTAGACACTGTAATGGCACTACGGAAGCCAGACGGAAGCTTCACAGAAAGCGAAAAAGAACGAGCTCTGCTGTGTTGAGGGTTGTTCTGGAGCAGTTTTACGTTAAACACCACATTTAATTTAAGTCACTTTTAATTACTTATTTTGATGATACATAAAATTACACTAATCACGAGTCATCAGTTTTACTATATAGAATCAACAATAGTAATGATAATGAATGATTTGTTTACATTGTACCATATTTATATTCCTATGTATTCATAACATTAAACAATAACTCATACCAGTCAATGTACGTCCGCTAGTGACCCTATACGTGATACTGCAATGTCGAGGTCAGGTCGTGTTACTAAAAGGTAAGAAACGTGCATAATAAACATTCTTAATTTTCTTAATAATAGAAAATGCGTTATACCGGTTGTCTCATCACACCTTTCCCCTTTGAAAAAATTCCTAGTTGAGGTAGGGATTTCAAAATTACTGGTATTAAAACCTTACTTTTTAAACATGCGATAATTATGAATACATTTACAAAAATCTTAAATTAAACTTAATCTACATTAACATGATTTACTGAAAAAATAAAATGACCTACACCTTCCGCTTCTCAAAAAAAATTTTAATATAAAATTTTCGTCGATCAATCTAATTGTTGATATATGAACGCGTGCTACTGTTTACTTGTAACATTATATATACATAAATATTGATTGAAATGTTAGTAAATTAACATTGTTTGTTTTTATCTCTTTGTTTACAAAACAGCTGTTAGAATATAAACTTGTTGCTGTGTTGTTTTGAAAACATTATGAGAACAATTTGAAAATATTTAAAAACATTCTTAACGCTATTTTACATAAGATTATTGACTATAATGAAAATCGTTTTACAAGATAACGTCTTTTCTTTCTCACTGGAGTCATTATTTTAAAATTGTTACATTTTTCTTATTCTCACTGCCCATTTACAGTGTCTCTTTGTCCGCACTTTAACACTATTCACTAACCGTTTTGACTGTCTGTAAATGCATGTAATCGGTTCTTATGAATTTCTTTATGTTTGTCTTTTACTAATACCTTACAATTTACCTTTCCCACTTCGATGATGCGAAATGGACCAGTGTATAATGGATCAAATTTCGTTCTTTCCTCGTTTTCAACTAAGACTAGATCGCCTATTTTAAAGGTTTGTGCCGAAGCCGTCTGACTATTATTATTTTGTCTGATTACTTTATGCTTTAGTAGAAAGTTTCTACCTCTCTCATGTGCGACTTGTAATTTAAATTTCAAGCTTTGACAATAATCATCTATATTATAACAAGGTTGTATCTCAGTTCTAAGGTTTTCTGGTACGATATTTGATCTTCCAAACATTAATTCAAAAGGTGTGTATCCATGATAAGTGTTAGGAGTAGCAATAATGCTCTTTACGTTGCTTTTAGTTTGGGTGCTTACTATCATGTAGCAGAGTATCAATTCAACGAGGTCCAGGGATGTTGCCTGTTAGTATCCACAGTAACCATAGGGCATCGCGCAGGTACGTTGAGTTAACACCCTTACTTCATATTGTCAGTACCCTTTACAAACAATAAGCGAACATTTTACATTCATCCCAATCACTCTTACATTCATACATTAATAGAATAAATAAAAACTTGTATGCAATATTTAAAATTTTGTTAAATTGTTAATTATTTCGTTCTTATATCCTGTCCCTAAAGCCTTTATCTCTTATTACATCCCTTTCCTGTTTGCTGTAGCCTGAGTATCTAGTTCCCTATTTCTCTTATTCCTTTTCCATATTTCCTTTTCTAAACGAAAATTATCTTCACAACCTTCACACTGACACATAGTGTTGTGTCGTCTGTTTCTTTTGCGGTGTTTATATTTTACTGTTATAAATCCATCATTTTCATCCATTTTGCTTTCATTAATATTATCTTCTTGAGCATGTATCGATGTTTTCACTATTCCTACTTGAGCCCGCATCTCGGTGTCAGTATTTATATCAATGTCTTGTTTAATTACCTCTTTATTATTATTCCACACGTTTATCGCTGTATCCTTTAAAGTATCCGTTTTATACGATTTATTGTTTCTATCCTGATTTATCACCGTTTCTTTATTGCCAAAAAGATGTCTACTGGTTTTATTATTTTCAACAATATTTCTATCTACTGCAACAGGTTTTATGGTATAAATTTGTTTATTTCTTTTCGCTATTCCATTATTTTTAGTTTTTATTGGTCCACTTTTTTCTTCTAGCAATGACTTATTTTGTTTTAATAAAATAATATTCTCTGACAATAGCTTACATTTCTCATCTTTTTCAGCTAATAATTCTTTTAATAATCTAATCTCTCTGTTCAGTCTTTGGATTTGTATATCTTTTTCTTCTGAGCTCTCATACGCTCTCACATTTGTATATTCGTTGTTTCTATTGAACCTCCCTCGGCCATGGTCTCGGTTCCTCCAGTTTTCCTGTCTCCCTCTGTAAAAAGAGTGACCCTGATGCCCGTTTTCATAGTTCCTTTGTGGTGCTCTATAATTATTCGGATTCGATGATGGACCTGAAAAATTATCCCTGTTCCGTTGCCACTGATTAACTCTCCGAGCTGGGTTATAGTTACCCCTGGTTGGGTATTGGTTTGCCCTAAAGTTTAGAATTCTTTCTTGCCTTTCTGTCCCGTCATCCACCGAAACTAATTTGGTGATAACATCTTGCGGCGTGCTAAAATTACCCGCTGCGATAATAGTTCGCAGGCTTTCGCTTGCTGCGTTTTGTATTATTGATTTTGTAACAGCCTCCGTTGTGTATTTTGAGACTAAATTAGCTGGCATTCCTTCAGCTCTGTAGGCAGCTTGCATTTGTTCCATGAGTTTTTCGAGACCTGTGGCATATGTAGTCAAATCCTTACCGATTTGCTTGAACTTGCCCAATTTTGCCATGACTAAACTTGAACTTTCTCCTTTGATTCCATGTTTCAGGGTTGTTATGACATCGGCTAGTGTGTTTTCGTTCGTTATTAGGCTTCTCGCTTTTCCGGTTAACCTCGTCTTAACGAATAGTATCGCTGTGTCTTCATGATTGGCAGCATTTAATCTCAATAACTCTAGAGCGTCCGTAAACGACTGCAGCTTACTGGCGTCTCCATTGAATTCGCTGGGTACAATTTTACTCGCTAAATTGAAAAATTCATTCATACTAAGAGCCATGTTTTCTTCACTTTCGCTATCGCTTACCTCGTCTAGCACATTAATATTTATTAACTGACCTAAAGCCTTTGGTACCGTATATCTACAATTTATTACTTGAAATGCCCTGAGAACCTTATCTCTGATTCTATCAAAAAGTTTTTCGCATACTACTTGTTGTTCATCATTTAATAAGTTGAAATTTTTGTTAATTAAAATCGCAAATGAGTTGAACTGCTTAACTAAATTATCGGTAATTTCTAATCTAATATCTTGGCCTTTAGGCACTTCCTTTTTTAATACCCGTTTACTTTGTTTAGTTATCTCTTCGGAATATGCATTTAATCTATTATACACTTGTTCCCAAGTCACAGACATTTACAAAAATTAATAGCGAAATAATAAATACAGTATTGTAAAAATGAGTTCATACGAAAGAAATTCATAAAAATGAGTACATTTATGACTTACAGTTTAGTATTGACTGAAGCACTTTGGGCTGGGGGTTGATTTCTACCATTATACTTGGAGCTTGGCTGGGACGGTGTTGATAACTGGGCCGTTTCATAGGTGTCTTACTATGTTTCTCTTCAAGTTTCTCCTATGCGTCTTCCAGATGGACCATATGAATTGGCAAAGTAAAATAATAGTGATGATGTATAATAATGTTTTGGCCTCTATGTCGGGTTGAAACGCTTGTTCTTGTACCATAAAATTACTATTGACGACACCATTTTCCTGTACTTCTTGCTTCGTTGATTTTCCACCCATAATAATAAACTGTATGTACCTTAATTTGCATAGCTTCCTCTAATTTCTAGTTTTGCCTTATTACTTCTTCCAGTTCTTAGTCCTATGTCCTTTTGTTCGTTTGCAGGATCGCCATGTGTTGAGGGTTGTTCTGGAGCAGTTTTACGTTAAACACCACATTTAATTTAAGTCACTTTTAATTACTTATTTTGATGATACATAAAATTACACTAATCACGAGTCATCAGTTTTACTATATAGAATCAACAATAATAATGATAATGAATGATTTATTTACATTGTACCATATTTATATTCCTATGTATTCATAACATTAAACAATAACTCATACCAGTCAATGTACGTCCGCTAGTGACCCTATACGTGATACTGCAATGTCGAGGTCAGGTCGTGTTACTACAAGGTAAGAAACGTGCATAATAAACATTCTTAATTTTCTTAATAATAGAAAATGCGTTATACCGGTTGTCTCATCACACTGCTCCTATTAGAAACTCACTTTCCTGGAGGAATTGTCCCTTCGGGAACAACAAGTGAGCAAACTAAAAGACCTACCAGGGAAGACTCTGCAATGGCAAAACACATATGCAGTGAGGAACGGCTGAGATGGGCTATGAACACCTTCCAGCCGTTCAAAACCCCTGGAACGGACGGAATATTTCCTGCCCTACGCCAACAGGGCCAAGAGGCAATAATTCCACACTTGATCCGAATTAGTCGGAGCAGTATTGAACTGGGATACATACCAGAAGCGTGGAGAAGGGCCAAAATCACCTTCATCCCAAAAGTAGGGAAACGGGACACTACGCACCCCAAATCCCTTAGACCGATCAGCCTCACATCGTTTGTTCTAAAAACGATGGAAAAAACTGTAGACAACTACATTAGAACAGAAATCTTGGAACAGGTGCCATTGCACCCTCGTCAACATGCGTACCAAGCGGGAAAGTCCACGAAAACCGCTTTAACACAGTTGACGGACGAAATCCAAGACGCACTGAACAAAAAAGAAACCGTGGTATGTGCCTTTCTAGACATAGAAGGGGCCTTTGACAATACGCCACATGAGGCAGTCAAAAGAGCATTGATTGAGAAAGGAGTAGATAGAACGACTTCCAGTTGGATGTCGCAACTGCTATCTACAAGAATCGCAGAAATGGAGGCAGGACAAGACACTATCTCCATTAATGTGACCAGAGGCTGTCCACAGGGGGGAGTTGCATCCCCGCTTATGTGGAGTCTCACTGTGGACAGTCTGTTCTGTCAATTGACTAGGGAAGGCATACCATGTCAAGGGTGTGACGTAATTTCACGTCGCTACGTCTTCTTTGACACCTTAATGCAGGTTTCGGATTGCCTCGGGCGCCACCTTCGGTTTTAAGTGCCGAAGGACACTACTCGGGCAGCTTCAGTGAAGAAGAAATACTCCAGGGGTATTTATGGTGTGGACCTACTTAAGGGGCGGCCAGAAGGGTAGGCTTTAATTACCCGGCTGGGTCGGATACCTGAAGTTTCACGGCTATAACAATCACACTTCAATACGAACAGTGGAATAAAAATACACAATATTTCCTAAATTCTATTTATTATTAACAACAACAAATAAATATACAAGTTCGTTACAGGTCGGGGTTTTAACGGGGATGGTGGAGGTGTGCAAAGAATGTTACGCAAAAGCTACCATGCTTCGGGTGAATGATGAATGCGGGGTTATTCACGGTGGAGTGATATGCGAAAGCGGTTTTTACAAAAAGCGGGCGGTCTAATTACCAAGCGGATATTCTACATACGGGGTACATATAAATTGCTACCAAACTCCTATGATGGTAGGTTAGGTTCTATTCTCTGAGACTACAGAAACCCGGATTGCAATATTATCTATACGGAAAGTATCTTAGGATCGGTTTCTATTTTTCTCCGGAATTTGGGAAGTACTCGTGATACCCACCTAGTACTTCCTCCTTCTTATTAGCGGGCTGATAAAGGTATAACTACCGTCGGAGACCCTCGTGGTACCCACCTAGTGTCTCCAACGCATAAAAACTATTACGCAACTACCGGAGTACCTGTGATACCCACCCGGCACTCCGCCTTCCTTATCAGCGGGATAACAAGGGAAAACGGAAAACGACTAAACGCCCGGAGTACCTGTGATGCCCACCCGGCACTCCGCCTTCCTTACTAGCTGGTTGATAAGGGTATACTACCGTTGGAGACACTCGTGATACCCACCTAGTGTCTCCGACGCAAAATAATAAGATTAATAAACTGCCGGAGTACCTGTGATACCCACCCGGCACTCGGCCTTCCTTATCAGCGGGATAGCAAGGGCAAAAATACCTCACCTAAGATATCTTACTCGGAATACGGACTTACGTTTGTGTATATGAAGAATTCGGCCGGCAGAATAGAACCTGAAACTCTACAAATATATATAAAGCTTTTCTTACCAAAACGGAGCAGTAGTTGTTCGTGGCGGCACTATAAACGGCTGGTAGCTAACTGACTTCTCTAATGATCTACTGATTTATACATTCAACGGATCTCCCACTCCTATCTAACGACTTGCGCAGAATTCCAATATCGGACTTAGAATTCTTTCCGACTCCCCAATCTAAATAATTATTAAGTATTTCTTACCGGTTCTCCTTAAGGCGGCTCAGGACTGCACGTGATGGCACTATTAAGTGGCGGTGATCAACTGCCTTGCTAACTGTTCTGAAATCCCTAGCTAGCTATCGGTTCTCCCACTTCTAACTAGAAACATGCGCAAAACGGTTTTCTCGGAGCGTACGTGTTTACCTCTTAGACGGTTAGCGATCGACTTCCCAAAAATGTTTCTCTTTTCGATCCGTTTAACCCAACCGTATCCCCTCTACTTAACTAATTAGCAGTTGCGCGTCGTTTCAACAAAATCCGGTTTTATTTTAATAAATTATACAGTGCGGAGTCGTTGGAATATACGGAACTAAACACAATTTAAGTAACTTCGTTACAAGGGTATTCCGACGACATGGTTATCCTGGCAAAAGGGAAGTATAAAAACGTCCTCTGTGATATTGTTCAAAGAGGATTGAACATTGCGGAACAATGGTGTGACTCGGTGGGACTCAGCATCAACCCCACCAAAACCACACTAGTAGCCTTTACAAGGAAAAAAAACCTAATCTAAAAATCATAAAAATAGGGGAGAACATCGTCGAGTGGAAAACAGAGGTAAAATATCTAGGGCTAATCCTAGATAGCAGGTTACTCTGGAACAAACACGAAGACGAAGTAATACACAAAGCAACCAAGGCCCTCATGGTGTGTAGGAACATTGCAGGGAAGAACTGGGGATGTAACCCACGTATCCTGCAATGGATGTTCACAGCAATAGTGAGACCATTAATCACATATGGGGCAGTGGCTTGGGGCGTAAGGGCTAATCTGAATACGACGAGGAAAAACCTCTCGAAAATTCAGAGACTAGCCTGTTCATGTATCACTGGAGCAATGGTAACTTGCCCCACTGCTGCAATGGAGGTGATCTTAAACTTGACCCCACTGCACATTCTGCTAGAAAGTGTAAGGAAGAAAACAATATATAGAATGATCAAAGATCAAATGATCAGGGAAAAACCTCGATCACTTCAATTTGATCAAACTTGGGAAATGCCCCAAGATGATATGCCAAAGAAATTCAACTTTGTGAGAAAATTAATCACAAAGTTGAGTAATAAATCTGAATGGGATGAAGACACCATACAGAATTTAAACCAGAATACCATAAAGTGGTATACGGACGGTTCCAAGCTAGACGAGGGAACTGGGATAGGAGTTTTTGGACCGAGAGCCAAATACTCAGAAAGCTTGGGCACATACCCGAGCATCTTTCAAGCAGAAGTCCGCGCCATCGAAAGATGTGTGGAATTCAATATTGGAAGAAACTATCGCAGACAAGAGATTGTGATCACGTCGGATAGTCAAGCAGCCATCAAAGCGCTGAGTTCAAATATAATCAGTTCGAAGATGGTTTGGGAATGCCTAGGCAAACTAAATGAACTAGGCCAGAAGAACACTGTCACCCTCCTATGGGTCCCGGGACACATAGGAATAGAGGGGAATGAAACAGCAGATAAGCTGGCAAAAAAGGAGCTGAAACCCCACATTTGGGACCAGAACCATCTTGTGGGATCAGCAGTAGAGTAATCTTAGGAAAACTAAGGGAGGAAATGGAGAAAGAAAAATCCAAGTACTGGAATCAGCTGGAAGGACTGAGGCAATCTAAGATACTACTGGGGAACTATGACCAGAAGAGATCTCTTAGCTGCCTCAACCTCAGTAAAAAAAGGCTCCGTATTCTAACTGGAATATTAACCGGGCATTGCCGGTTAAGAAGCCACATGAAGAAACTAGGGTTAGCAGATGAAGCAAAGTGCAGATTCTGTGAGGAAGAGGATGAAACCTCAATACATATACTCTCAGAATGTCCTGCCTTGCAAAATTCTAGGGCTAGATACCTAGGAGCACATGAAATAGAGGAAGGGGATCTACCTGATTTGAAGCCCGACGATGTCCTAAACTTCCTCAGGAAAATAGAACTCGAAGAGCTGCTATAAATCTGAGAAAACATCAGAACATGGCAAGTAAGGGGGGACACAATAGATCCTATGGGTCGCAGTGTAATCATCACCCCTAACTCATTCATACATCCATTCATACAAAGTAATTTTTCAGCCTCCATTAAAACGTGTTCTAGCCAAGCTATCGAGAAACTGATTTTAGCAGTCGATTCACCTTTCCTAAAAACCCCTATTTACATAGTTTCTATCATTTTTGAAGCAAAAAATTTTTGAAAAAAATATTTTGGCGCGAATGTTGAGAATTGTAGGTCGAGCAATTTATGAACAACCAATATCTGTTGATTTGCAAATAAATAGTGTAGACCTACTAAATCGAATCCGTATAAACGAATATAAAGTAATTATCGCAAAATTAGCGATACTTTTACGAAAA
Organism: Ophraella communa; assembly: GCA_035357415.1. Lineage (NCBI taxonomy): Eukaryota > Metazoa > Arthropoda > Insecta > Coleoptera > Chrysomelidae > Ophraella > Ophraella communa. The sequence continues at coordinate 19,412,707 of CM068993.1, forward strand.
GCTTCCTAGATGTGTAATGCAACTATTGTAGTGTAGTGTGTAATGTGTAGTGTGTAGTGTGTAGTGTGTAGTGTGTAGTGTGTAGTGTGTAGTGTGTAGTGTGTAGTGTGTAGTGTGTAGTGTGTAGTGTGTAGTGTGTAGTGTGTAGTGTGTAGTGTGTAATGTGTAGTGTGTAGTGTGTAGTGTGTAGTGTGTAGTGTGTAGTGTGTAGTGTGTAGTGTGTAGTGTGTAGTGTGTAGTGTGTAGTGTGTAGTGTGTAGTGTGTGTAGTGTGTAGTGTGTAGTGTGTAGTGTGTAGTGTGTAGTGTGTAGTGTGTAGTGTGTAGTGTGTAGTGTGTAGTGTGTAGTGTGTAGTGTGTAGTGTGTAGTGTGTAGTGTGTAGTGTGTAGTGTGTAGTGTGTAGTGTGTAGTGTGTAGTGTGTAGTGTGTAGTGTGTAGTGTGTAGTGTGTAGTGTGTAGTGTGTAGTGTGTAGTGTGTAGTGTGTAGTGTGTAGTGTGTAGTGTGTAGTGTGTAGTGTGTAGTGTGTAGTGTGTAGTGTGTAGTGTGTAGTGTGTAGTGTGTAGTGTGTAGTGTGTAGTGTGTAGTGTGTAGTGTGTAGTGTGTAGTGTGTAGTGTGTAGTGTGTAGTGTGTATCGTGCAGCGCGTAGCGTATAGTGTGTAGTGTTGTAACGATAACTCGTTACATTTTATTGTTTTATTTAATTAAACATAATTTTATAATTTGTGATAACCCATAGTGACGATAGCTAGTTGAAGGTAAGCTATAAACAATATTCGCGAAAACTTCAAAGTGGGCTTATTTTGTTTTAACAGATATACAACACACATAGTTGTATATCTCTTGTTCGATTTATCAATGCAAAATTGTTCTAGTTCAATCGAACGCTAGATCGGAAATCGAACGTAGCAAGAGATTTGAACAATGCAGAGGCTCGCTGAGGTCGCTCTCTTGACGGGGACGCCGCGCCGGTTGTAACGGTTGACTGACTAGGAGAAGGGTTGGTTATGAAAAGATTAGATACCGACAAAAATGTCGGTATCGTATTAAATCGCTATTTATTTATTGAATCATTATATATTTTATGAAATTTATGGTACTAACCCTTACTGTGTGAAAATTCATGTTATTTACAAAATAATACTAAATTAGTATCGTTTGATGTAACTAATATGTTCTCTAAAATACCTCCTAAAGAATGTATAGTTCTAGTTAAAAAGCTATTAGATGAAAGAAATATCCATCCAGGTATAATATCAGATATAATTGACCTATTTAATGTATGCATTAGCCAAAATTATTTTACTTTTGATCAGAAAGTATATATTCAAAATGAAGGTCTTCCAATGGGAAGTCCCATTTCTCCAATTTTAGCAAATATTTTTATGGATAATTTAGAAAGCAAAATCTTTAATTCTACTTATAAAAACAATATTGTATTTTGGTATAGATATGTTGATGATGTGTTAGCAGGATTTGTAGGTAGCGAACGACAGCTAGATATATTTTTTAATTATATAAATACCTTGCATCCTAAAATTAATTTTACTTTAGAAGTTGAAGAAAATAATTCAATTAATTTTCTAGATTTGAGAATGGAAAAAGTTAATAATTCATTAAACTATTCAATATACAGAAAACCAACACAAACAGATGTAACCATACCATATCATTCAAATCATCCTATATCACATAAATTAGCAGCTTATAATTCTATGATACATAGAGCATTTTCAATTCCAATGAACAAAAATAATTTTAATAAAGAAATTGAGATTATAAAACAAATAGCAATATCTAATAGCTATCCAATACATTTGATAAATAAATTAATTAATAAGAAAGAACAGAAAGTGTCACTACAACTAATATTCCCTCAACAACCAAAATAAATTAAAAGTTATAAAAGTATTACATATTGTGGAAATATTTCTAATACAATTTCAAAAATAATATCTTCGGCAACATCTGCAATAATTTCATTCAAATCACACAATAATGTTGGTACAAAATTGTTAAATGTAAAAACAAAATTACCTAAATTAAAAAAATCTGGTGTTTACAAAATTAATTGTCCAAAATGTAATGCTGTATATATAGGTCAAACACAAAGAAATTTTGAAATAAGATTCAATGAACATTTAAGAGCATATAGATTACAACAACCAGATAAGTCAAACTATGCCAAACACGTTCTTGAACATCCACACTCACTCATACACACTAATGACATTCAAATATTACACACCTGTGATAAAAACAAAATTTAGATTTCCTCGAAGAACTTGAAATCAAAAGACATCTAGCAGATCAACAATATAAAGTAGTTAATGAACAAATAAATCTTGGAAGTTCACCACTATTAAACTGTTTACTTTGATTGAGTCTTCATTTTATACATAGATAAGACGTAATTATAACACAAATATATTAAGTTATTGTAAAGATCAGCAGGATATAGTTTTTTCCTGGTTTTTCCATATCATTGCACAGTTATACTGATCTTAGAGGGAAATACATCCAGGATAATCCCTTAGGGCTAATAACATCTAGGCTTTAATATTGTTATGTCTTATTACTTCCTTACTTGGTCTAGCCTTAACTACCTATCAACATCAAGTACCTAGTTACAAACAAACATGTAATTTCAATATGTCAATCTGACGATGCTAGTTATAGCGAAACAGCTGTAATTGCAATTTATAGAATAAATAGTGAAAGTTAATACAACCTTTTAGTTGTTTATTGTTCTGAATATTATAGATTTTAATTATTTTGATGGTAATTTAAAATAATATATATTTAATTTATCGAATTCAATACATATTTTTGTAATCAGTTGGGTTGCTAACCTTTGATTAATATCTAAGTTTTGTCTAAACAGATTATCTTACTTAAATGTGATTTAATTACCGACCTTCTCAATTCTTTAAATCTTTTGTTTGATTGATTGGAAGATGTGCCTCAGCTACGACCTTGTGGAAGTGATATAGAAGTTCAGATAACTTTTACCTTACCAAGAGGTAAGGATTTCTTTGGCTGCCGGATTGTTCACTGGAAGTTTCAGGATGAGACAGGAAACCTCTTTATTATTTTAATAATATATTTTTATTGCATTCTTGCAATTTCTTTTTGGAGAGAATTACATACCTTGCTCGTTATTTTCAATCCGAGAGTTTAGGAAATCATCTGAGTTTTCTTTTACTGAGGTTAACTTATTCCTTTTCTTTTTATTGATTGTCTGTATAGCCAATTTGACAACAACTGTACCTGAATCTAAGTGTCAGCACTACCTATTACTATGTTTTTTTTTATTTCTGTTCATTATTAGTATGTGAATATCAGAGTTTGGTATTAAACAATATCTTGTTTAGTAACTATTGTTTGAATTTATCGTTTGTGTTTGATAACCAACTCTGGATATTCAATTTTACTAGTTAGTATAACTTTTAGTGAAACCATTGGGAGATATTAAGTATAGTTAACTACCACATTTAATTTCATTTTTTTTGTAATTGTTACATTGGAGTTAGTAAATAATATCTAGTTAAGCATTATTGTTTAGCGTTTAGTTTCTGAACATGGTTAGCTCATGTTGAGCCGTGTTTCTTTTGTATTTAACATTTATAGATGTATTAATTTTTTTTATGATCATTACTAGTTATATACTAGGGTTTGCTGGGATATCATATCCCTAGTAGCTGTTCTACTTAAGGAATTACTTAAAAATAAAACCAATTAATCCAGATTTCATAGTGCTGGTGATTATTGACCCTATTAACAGTTCTAATTATTTTAATCATATTTTCATGATATGGTCCGAACTTGAGCCCCAAGACCAGTGACGTCAAAACTCCTAAGTGGACACAAAGGGCTGAAGAAACCTGCCATCTCCAGGGATTAAACAGTATAACCAGTGCCCTATTACCGTCAGGAGCTGGTGAATAATCAGTCGGAACAGTCAATGTGATTAAAATAAGGGTTTCTAATAAACGTAGAGTCAAAAATAACTTGTAAGTAATCCAATTTAACTTTTGAGTAATTTCTATTAGCTTTATTTACATCATCATTGTATATATACATTTAACTTCACATAATTTCATTTCAATAACTAGTTGTTATCTATTCATTATTTCAATATCAATATACAACCTATGTCAAAATATCAATTCAAGATTGTTCATAATTTTTTTGTTATTATTAAATTATATCAAAATTATTTCTGTCTTTTAGTATCACTGTACAATATCGAACATTATATCTTAACATTTGGTAGGATTGTACCTATTGTCGTTCCATTGTTTTCCTTGTTTTGTTAGGAGTAAAAATCAAAACATAGGTGGCGCTCAAATATTAAGATAAAGTGTGGTGTAACCTTCCCTAACATATCCTTAGTAACATCAGCAGCGATCCCATCCCTGAGATTAGCCTGGAAGTGCTGGTTAAAACTAATTTTGATTGCATCTGTTTCATTTAGCCAGTGTCAATAGTTCGCCACTTCACCTTTTTTTGTGCTTGCATAAAAGGGGTTAAGTGTTGTTACATTTTTGGCGCCCAACTAATATTTTGGTGTTTTTTAAGGGCTACAGCAAATACATTTTGTTACATCCTTACTTTGTCTACCCTTCCTTTATCTCTCCTTACAGTGGCACATATTGGTATAATTTTAAAATCTGGTAGTTTTTGTGTTACATTTATCGTTAAAATAATTGGTTGATAAAATTGCAGCATTTACTTTCATTTCTGATTAACGTTTTTACATACCGTATATTTTTGGTACACTTTTAGTTATTAATTAGTTAGTATAGATATATATTTTCTTAGGAAGTATTGTGGAATTTATATAAAATGGAGCCAAATCGTTTAAAATCCCATGTGTTAGCATATGAAATAAATATTAGGGGTTTAGAACCTTCCGGTAATGTTGACAATAACCGAAAAATTTTGCGAAGAGCATTGAGTCAAGAAAAAGCTAATCGTAGTTTTATAACTTCTGTACCTAATATAATGCCTTTTGCTGATGAGGTTGCAGAAATTAAAAATTAAAAGTCAAATTCGACGCTGAAATCCAGTTCCCATTGCCGGCTATGAAGAGAGACGGACTACCCCCCTCTCATGGAAGTAACGATGGACAAGACCAAAACTAGTTTCGTTGTTTATCTGGATACTAACACTACGCGCTGTTACCAAAGTGTTATTTTTAGCGTATTACTCACGAAACCATCGCGATAAAATTTCTCTTAAAGAGTTTAGTTTTAAATACGTTTCTTTTACACGTACACTTAAGGTCAATGATACCCGCACTTTATATCCCAAAATTCGAAGAACACTAGTTTATACAGAGCTTTGTAGAACTGAGTCAAGAAAAACTATGATTGAAGTATGCCAAATGACACGATCCGGCTCGGAGGACCAACAAAACACTATGTGCGAATAAGAAAAATTCGCCGTAGCGACAGTGGCTGGATCTGGTAGATACTTTGTGGATCTTACCGCACACGGTTTGAGTTAGACAAATTAATACCTTGCAATACTGGTTGACCTGGAAAGTTTGTATTATCACTCGAAGGACCAGCTAATTTTACTCAGCAAAATAAATAACTTGAAATAAGAATCTTGTTACAGTAAAACAATTGATTTTATCAGGATAGAGTTTATTATCTTCATCCACAACTGATCAAGAAGAGATACATAAAATATAAAGTTAGAACATAAATTTCCAGCATCCATAACTAGAGATTTCGGTGGAACGAAAAACAGAAAATAATGAAGGTGCCGGCAAATTAACCCGACAATTAAAATTGTACTTATAGGTTTGAATTTGATTATTTTAGCACCACACTTAGTTACACTCGAAAGGAAGCATAGCAAGATACTTATGGCGATATGTTTTCGCACCAACCACAACAGAACAACTCATACGGATACTTTCAGCTACCAGCTAAGGCAAAAAGTCAGTTTTACTATAGGATCCGATAGACGTCCATTGTATCGGCGCTAAACAATTTAAATATTTTGAATAGCAAGAGCTATACACCATGTATAAATTTATTGGAAATTTATACATATACATCTACCATATGAATAGATTTAGTAAGCCATCTAAAAAAAGTGTGAATTAAATAATTATTAAATTTTTTTCAAATTTGCATACAATTTGCTTCCATGTAAATTTATTATTTATTTACTATTAACAATGGGGAACACCTTTTTATAGAAATTCTTGTATAAATAAACTATAGGTAATCACTAATTTACTACTTCATGATTTATTTTCTGATTCACATAATATATGTAGATACTATATTTTTTTAGTTCCAACCTACATTATAAAGTAGAGTTTGTATTGTAATCATCAAGAGTGAGTTTGGTCAAATTATGATACCTAATAGCTTTTTACTGGTTTTTTGAAAAATGACACAGAAGAGCTTAGTTAATGGTAACTTAAAATATATTCAATTTAGAGAACTCATGTTCCTAAAAACTGACAACTTATGAATGCAGGTTGAACCGTTTTAGTAATACCAAAATTACATACACTTATCTATGGTTATTAAAAACATTTCTTACATTCTGTCAAGTTAGGCACCTGTAGGTACATCTTCAAATAGATTTATTTTAAATTGAATGGAGTTTAGATGCACAACCTAAAAAATATAACATGATAAATACTTCTAAAAATCAAAATTCATTAGAAAAAAAAAACCAAAATCTTTTCTTTTTATTTATTTTAAAAACATTCTACATAAAAGTATGATACTTACTGTCAACATGTAACGTTGGAACTTAGTCACGAGTAAGGCCCCTTTTTGTACTGGCGACATTACACCTTTTTTCAACGTGCTCTTCACATACCACATACTTTTAATTATGTTTCCTTAACGGAATACGTTTTATAAATCTGAGGACGTACCTATCTATATTTTCTAGCCATATTCCATATACTTCCGGATCATTTTTTGGAAAGCGATGCATTTTACCCATGCGATTGTCACAAACCGGTACACAACATTTTTCCTTTTTATAGCAACGTAAACAAAAAAAAAATAATAACTATGTAGACTAATTAAACGTTCGGCTCTCTTCATTTTCAACATTCTCCCACCTTGAGGCTCTTGACAAAAACTCAATTTAAGGGTTGAAACCTTTCAGGGGCTTTAATAAGCCTACCCTAACAACTAAATCTAGCCTTAGAGTTGTGTTGAAAATTCTTGTCTTTTGTTCTTTCATCATTTTCTTCTACATTACCTTTTCTAATTCTTCTCTGCTTTAAGTTTTTTCTAAAATCATTTATTTCTACATCCGAATGGACTTCTAATGGATACAATTTTTTAATAGGTCTGGTCACAAAACCTGAAGATGTTTTTAAACGAGCAACTCTAATATTGCCATCTTTTCCAGCAAAAATTTCAGTAACCCTTGTTAAAGGGCAATCCACTCGTTTAATGCCTTCATTGCTAATCAGTACAACATCTCCAATATTAATATCTTTGGAAAGACATCTTTTGTATTTGACAACGAATTGACCCAAATATTCTCTACGGAATCTTGCTTTAAAATCCGTTTTCAACTTAACCCGATATTTTAGATGTTTGTTTAAACTTTGTTTATCTATTTATCTATTTCTTTTATTTCTTGTAAAAACATCATAGGAGTCAATGGTACCAAATCTTTAGCATCATCCGAGATGTAGGTAAGAGGTCTAGAATTCATAATTGCCCCACATTTATATAAAATTGTGCAAAGTTCATTAAACGACAACGAAGTAGTACCCAGAGTTCTGCGTAAAAGTTGTTTTAACAATCGAATTAAGCGTTCCCACCAACCGTTTCACCAGGCTGCAGTTGGCGGTGAAAATAACCACATAATTCTTTTTATAGTACTATATTCTAAAATTTTGTTAAAATCAATCCGTTTAAAAGCATTTTCGGTCCCTACAAAATTCGTTCCATTTCCCGTTGCAGTATTGCTCGTACCTTGGTAGCGAGTAGTTGATTTCAAAAACATTAGTGAGTTATCAACGTGTATATAAGTATATATAAGTATAGTGTGTTAAATTTTAGTTTAAAAAATTTTTATAATTTATTACAATTATCGAATATTTTTGGTAATTAAATAGAAATAAGATGAACGGAAATGAGGGGGTCGCCTGGTATAGCTCAACAAAAAAGTTTGAAAGAAATATTGATTTTAATAATAAATATCAAAAAACAGACATTGGACCATATTTGGTTTACTTGGAACATTCTGAGAAAAACTTAGGTAGATTGTTTCCAATAAGGATAGGCCACTATCTTCGTGAAATTAAGGAATTTAGGGAAAACATTTTAGATATAAAACCAGTTGGAATAAACAGAGCCAAAGTGGTTTTTAGGTCTTATGAAATGGCGAATAAACTTGTCGAACATGAGGTAATAAAAAAAATCAATTAATTGCATATATTCCACACTTTTTTACTCAAAAAAAGGGTATATTACGTATGGTAGACACTTTTTTTTCCTCAAAATACCTACAGGATTCTATTGAATCTCCAATCAAAGTTGTAGAAGTTAACAGACTAAGACGAAAAATTATTGACGATAGCACAAAAGAAGTAAAATATGTTGATAGGCAAATGGTGGTAGTTACTTTTCTTGGCAATAAAATTCCGCAGAATATCAAAATTAATATGGAAAATTTTGAAGTCGAACCATACATCTACCCGGTTGTGCAGTGCTATAATTGTTTTCGCTTTGGTCATACTAAGGTTCAATGTAAAGGTAAAAAAAGGCGCCCTAACTGTTCGGAAGAAAATTGTGCTGATGAGAGTAGTGGGTCAAACAGACAATGCTGTAACCACTGTAAAAGCATTGAGCATGCTGCAACATCAAAAAAATGTCCAGAATACAAAAAACAATACTCTATTAAAAACGTTATATCAACTAAAAACATTTCTTACAAAGAGGCAGCAATGCTGGTTAACAACCCATCGTACGGTAAAATCACGACCAACAATCCCTTTTCTATATTATCAAATTTAAATAACTATCCAGAGATTTCAACTCCTTCTACTTCATATTCTGCGGTTACTAATAAACCATCAAAATCAAAACAAACACCTTCGAAAAAAATGGTACCTTTACCTAAGAAACACAAACAATCTTCCCCTCCTTCTACCCCTCCTATTGTTCTTGAAAAAACAAAATCTTTTAACCCAAATGCGGTATTAATTTCTCAAAGAGAAGACATTAAACTTTTTAAGGAACAGTTAATCTATCAGGTAAAAAATGTGGTTAGGGATATTGTTCAAAATAAAATTTAAATCAACGAATCCAATATATCAGACGTACTAGATAAAATATTTGAATCTCACCCACTTACACCATTACCAACTAATACTGTTTATGACGACTACCCCGATATGTATTAATAATAATATTAAAGCTACAATATCTATTCTCCAATGGAACTGCAGATCAATAACAGCAAACAAAGCAAGTATTTTAAATTTCATCAGTCAAACTCATATCGATGTTATTATTATATAAATAGTTATCTATAATAACCCGTATTGCACATGCGATAATGAATCAATAGAAGACCTAAATCACATTTTTTTCGCCTGTAAAGATCGATCCTCAGAAAGTAAAGAATTATCAAACTCCCTTATATCTTATAATTTTCCTATGCCCACTAATATTACTACACTTTTAGCGAATAAGGAGAAGATAATTATTGATTTGCTTCTTAAATTTTTGCTTGAAACTAAACTAGAAATATAATAATATTGTTATCGTTTATACACATTTTCTGTGGTTAATGGACACTGTCCGAGACCATTTACACACACACACACACACACAACATGACTTTTGTAAATTAACCTGAAAACTACAGGATGACGGGAAGGAAGAATTACTGGGTGTCTAAAATCATAGGCATCATTTCGGTCAGAAATTTTGGCTTTAACACGAAGTATTCCATCTTTGTCTTTAAAAGGAATTAAAGAAGAAAGACTTTTATCATCAACACCAGTAAAAGCTTCTTGTTGAATTAACTTTAATACCATAATTTCAGCATTTTTTGTTTCATCTAACATAAGAGATCCAACTGTAATATTTTCTTTACGATGACAATTATTAATAAACCTATAAATCCAACCTATTACTGTTTAGAAGAACAACTCCTGGAAGACAAATCAGCAGGATTTAATTGACCTGTTAAAAAAAACCAATCCTCTTTCCTAGTTAAAGACTGAATCTCTTTTACCCTATTCCCCACAAAAGGTTTCCATTGATCCGCACAATGAATCCAAGCCAGCACTGTACTCCAGTCTGACCAACAATAAACAGGACATTCAAACTCAAGAGTAGATAATACTGAAGACAAAAGTCTGGAAGAACCATTCATATCTTCAGTTCTCAAAAAAACTGCTGCGGCATAAGAAAGTTGGCTGGCATCTGTGAAAAGATGAATACTTTTTGAATTTTTTTTTGAATACTAAGATTTTGAACCCAATCGACAAATGAATTTTTAACATTAAGAGCTACTTCAGAGTCCCAACCTATCTTAAGAGACCACATCTTTTGAAGTAAAATTTTTATTGACAAAAGAACAGGACATAAAAAACCAAGTGGATCAAAAACTTTGTTAGCAAAAGATAAAATGGTTCGTTTCGTAATTTTCTTCAAATCAGCCGTCTCAAACCAATCAAAACAAATTTCTAGGGTATCCTTTAAACGATTCCATTTCAACCCCAAAAGCTTGCACACGAACGTGTCAGGCATTTCACTATTTAACACAGTATACTCCCACAGACGTAAATCAAATTTAGCTGCACCCAGAACCCTTGTTGACTGATCAATAATTTCTATCAACTCTTCTTCAGAATCTAAACTTGACACACAATTGTCTACATAAAAACTCTTACGGAGCTTATCAGTAATAGAAGAAGAATATTGAGAGTTACCGTCAAGACAATCAGCCAAAATGCGAATCAAATGCAACTGTATAAGGGCATTAAGATGAAAAGGGCTACAGGTAACCCCAAAAACAACTCTTGCGTGTCTAAAATAAATAAGATTATGATTTTTGTCATACCATAAAAAACGCAGGAAACCTCGATCACTGTGTAAAATGCCAATTTGAAGAAAAGCTTTTCTAATATCAGCTATTAGTCCAATTCTGAAAATTCTAAATTTTATTACAGAAAACGGAATCAATTCTAAAAGGTTAATACCAATTTCCAAACAATGATTAATAGAAGGAAAACCCTTTTCTCGTGCTGAAGCATGAAAAACTGGCTATATATCCACTTTTACCACATGTCGATGAGGTAGACATTTTTCTTCATTTCTTCTCCTCTGGGTACTAATTCGATGATGCCTTCAGATAGCCATTCAGATAAAACTTTATTGTACTCATCATAATATCCGTCGTTCTTTAGCTTTACTATTAAATTATCTAGACGTCGCGTCGCTTCGATAAATAAAAATTGCTGAGAATTGGAGAATGACCTTCTATCCAAGGTAAAGCAACTTCGTATCTTCCGTCATTAAGTTTGACTGTTTCATGGAAATGTTGCGTCACGGCCCTCTCTAATTCTTCTTTGGATTGCTTGTCATAAGGATCAGATATTCCAAGAATATCAAGGTTCCATAAGTGCGATATCTGGTCATTTTTACATAGGAGCGATGTTATTATATTTAAACTTGAAGTGACAGTATCTAAAAGACTATTAAAAATCTTTCCTAGGAGAGTCCACCCTAGTTGAGTTTCCATAGCCACCAAACCACTAGTTAAATTGTGTTTTTTACCAGTAAAAAGTTTACCAGCTATATCAGCACCTATTAAAACATCAAATTGATTGTACTAACCCTTACTTTTTGGAAGTCCATCTTATTAAGGATAATAAAAAACTCTTCGTTTTAACAATACTTCCAATGTTTATTTAAAAACTGCTTTTTTAAAAGACTCAATGACAGCCGTTTCGCTAGACAACTAGCATCGTCAGATTGATGCTAGTTGTCTAGCGCAACGGCTGTCATTGAGTCTTTTAAAAAAGCAGTTTTTAAATAAACATTGGAAGTTTTGTTAAAGCGAAGAGTTTTTTATTATCCTTATTAAAACATCAATTGAAGCATCTTTGAAATCAAATATTTGTATTCCTAAAACTGCTAGTTCATCCATCCACGAACCTCTAGGGATAGAGTTAATATTAGAACATATTATGGGCTGGTCTAAAACTTGGAAGTTACATGCATATCTTTTATCTAAGCTATCTAATCTGATTTTATAAACATTATGAGACACAACTTCAGACTGACCGTCAAAAAGTGAATGTTTTAAAGTTTCTCGTCCAAGTGGCTGCAATTTCATTTCAGAAGCAAGGAATTTATTAATATACGAAAGCTGAGAACCGAGAACCTGTGTCTATTATACATCTTACGTTTCTTGAATGAGTACCATTGTGTAACTTAACCATAATAGTTTGTAAAAATATATGATTATACGTATTATTTGATAGAAATTCTACATTTTCTGGAATTTTCATACTATTAACTGCAGTTTCTTCCTTAGCAGATGCTTCCGGACAGATTAGAGTAGCATGGCTCGTCTTACAATGCGAACAGTGTAATCTGACTCGACATCGTGCTATGTGCCCATACTTTAAACAGAGATGACAACACCCAGTAGTGGACAAAATATTTTTCTTTTCTGCCAAATTCATTTGATTAATTCATTTGAATAATTTTCGGGTCTGCATCACACATAGCTTCCAGTCCAATGTCACTTTTCTTATACATTAGACTATAGTCTTTAGTTGAACTTAAATATCTAAAAATTCTTTTTCCGGCCTTCCATGAAGTTGTAGTTGGCTTATCTAAATATCTACTTAAAAGCGAAACGCTAAAAGTAATGTCTGATCTTGAAGTGATTGAAAGATACATAAGACTACATATCAATCTTCTATATGGAACAATTTGTAATATTTCATACCAAACTCTTCTAATAATCTTGATATCATTTTAGTCCCTTTATTGTTTCATTAATTTCCATGCCAAGAAAGTTTGTAACCTTATTTATGTTTTTTACTTTAAAATATTCATATAAATAATCTATTAACTTTTTAACTTGTTCTTATCAAGGCATCATCAACAAACAGAACTAAATATACCTGATCTTTTATGTACAAACAGTAATCATAATCAGATCTTCTAAATCCTAATTTTATCATTACTTCATTAATGTTCCAACATTTTGGTGAATTTCTTAGTCCATAAAATGCTCTATTTAGTTTTAAATATTTTAAACTTGTTTCTAGACCTTCTGGTGCTTTAATATAAATATCAGTGTCTATTAGGCCGTTTAAAAAGGCTGTTGGTACATCTATTTGCTTTAATTTCCAATTCTTTTGCACTGAGATTGACATTAAAATTCTAATTGTAGGTAACCTGCAAACTGGTGCGTAACTGTACTCTTCTCTATTGTTAGGTACTTGGAAGCCTCTGGCAACAAGGCGAGCTTTTTTCGTACCATCATCTATTACTTTAAAGACCCACTTAGTGTCAATGGCTGTATGACCTTCAGGTTGGAGACCACGTTTGCAACTTTTCATGTGACTTCAATTCATTGGTTATTGCTTCCTTCCAATCTTGTGATTTACATGCCTCTTTAAATGAAGTAGGCTCGTCATTCGTAGCAGACAACAAACAATAGGCAGCATACACCTCATAGTCTTCTAAATATTTTGGTTTATTTACATTTCTTACCAATCTTGTTTCTGTCATTGTCAAAAGTGTCTTCTTCTTTTGAACTTTGATCACTTTTTTCTTGTTTTTCACTTCCTGTTTCAGACGTTTTCTTTTCTTTAGTACCCTTTACTTGCTCTATTTCTTCACTGTATTCTTCAGGTAAAATTAATTGTACCTTTTTCTGTTTTTCTTTAAATTCCATGACTTGTTCTTTAAATCGTACATCTCTACTTTTAATTATTTTTCTTTCGTCAGGTAAATATAATCTATAGCCTCCACCAAAGTATCGAATAAAAACAGCTTTCTCTTGGCCCCAATTTATTTTCTTTTGGTAGTAAAGTATACCAAGTACGACAACCAAAACTTCTCAGTATACTGATATCATTTCTCCCATGCCAAAAATCAGAAGGTGTTTTTCCTCTTGGCAAAGTAGAAGTACCATTTTTAGCAAAGTCCGGTTTATCCTTTCAGATTTTCCATTCATCTGAGGGCTATAAGGCAATGTATGTATATTCCAGCCTAATGCCCTTTTGTTTACAAAAATCTTGAAAATCTTTTGAGGAATACGCACCCCCATTATCACTTCTTATTCGCTTTATTTTAACGCCATGTTGTCTTTCCATATCTGTTATTTAATATTTTAAATTATTTGCGGCTTCATTTTTATTTTTCAATATTTTAACCACTACAAAGTGTGAGTAATCATCTAAGATTGTCTGAAAATATTTCCCTCCATCTAGGGTATATGGGGTTATTGGTCCACTTAGGTCACTTTGCATCAGTTCTCCTATAGCACTTGCACGTTTTTCATTTGTTTTAAAAGGAGATCTGGTGGCTTTTCCTTCTACACATGTTGAATATAATCCATTTGACGTATTTAAGCCTAATTGTACTAAGGCATCTTTTCTTGCATGCCCCAATCTTCTGTGCCAAATATTTTCATCTGTGGAAACATGACAATCTTCATTTTGCTTATAAATGTTATCTATGCTGAATATATACAGACCATTTTTATTTTCACATACTAATGAAAAGTTATCGGGCATTAAAAAATTAGGAAAAATTAGGTGATATATCGTTTCATTTACATGACAGCTACAAATGGTACATAAGTCACTTGTATTGATAATATGGTTGTTTCCATTTAATGTAAACAAAAGTCTAAAAGAGTTATACAACCTTAACTGGGCAATAGTGCGAGTGAGTTGAATAGGCATTTATCCGGCGGGGACATTGGACACATGTAGCTTATTGTAAAAAGTTAGAAAGGTGTCTTTCTGTCTTAGAGAAACATCTTCTCGATGAAGATGTTCCAAATAGGACTTTAAAATGTATTTTTTACTAGCCACTAGTTCCCTTAAATTTAAATTATGCCACAGGTGACCACTTCCTAAACAAACAAAAATTCTTTTTAGCTGAAGATCCCAATTTTACTTATCATCACATGATGACATGCGGTGTTGATGTAATAAGCATATCTTGGGGAACCTATGGTCTGACAGCTAAAACTTTTATTAGCCAGTGATAGGCAGCCTTAAATACATTGCAAGCGTACTTGACCCTTCCAGTTTCGAGCCGCACATCATAATCAGGGGTATTTTTTGGCAGTAAAAGAATCCGCTTTAAGAAGTGCACCTGAATTCTCTCCAGTATGTCACCATATCTTAAACCCCAGATGGCAACAGAGTCTGACGTCATACTCAGAGCTAGCGATTCAAAAAGTTTAATGCGTCCTTCCCTTGACTGCATTTTTGTCTTCATCATAATAGGCAATATCGCCCCAATTGCTTGCTTACTTTTATCAGCGGCAATAGTTGCCATCTCTCTGAAAAGACCAGAAGATACAAAGATACGTTCCTAAATAAACATAATTGTTTGATAAAGGTATCAGGTTACCATTAGTAGTGTAGTTCTCAAGAATTTTTAGTTTCCTTGCAACATTAATTTCAGAATCCGCTAGAATAACAAGGTCGTCGATATAAAGTAACGTAAGAACGTCATTAATACTATCTACTTATTTATCGCGATATTTATACGTCCCGCATTATTTTTTTAAAAATAGGATTCAACGTCGGAGATAAAAAAGGCAAAAAGTAGTGGGCTCAAAGATTCCCCCTGCAAAACCCCGACAGATACATCAAAAGGTCGCGTTAAACCATCGGACGCTTTCACTCTAATTGTCGAATGATTGTACATGGATTTTATCACACGAATAATCTTAGAGGAAATTCCAATACCAAACAACTTTACCCAGAGTAATGAGTGATAAACAGAATCAAAAGCACGTTTAAAATCCACAAATATTGCAAACAATTTGCTTATGCCTTATGTGAATATGAACCATGTGTATATATTATCAATACATCCACGGCCAACACAAAATCCAGCCTGAGATTCAGGGAGTATGTTGTTACTTTCTATCCAAGCTGACAGTCTATTCAGAATTATTTGAGTAAAAACCTTAGCCGAGCAGTTAACTAAAGCCAATCCTCTGTAATTAAAAGGATGCTCCGCAGGACCACCTTTATACATAGAAAGAAGTATATCGGACCAGTCAAGCGGAAGTTCAGCTGTATCAAAAATGAGAATAAACAGATGATTTAGGTAAATTTCTTATAATTAAAAGCGCATTCTAATAGTATACCGCGTAAAGTTTCTAAGCTTTTATAATTATAATCAGGATAATCTCGTAATTTCTCTTGAACGATTTCTAAAGTCGGTACAATATTTTCTTGATATAAATTATAAACCGTTCGCTTTATAATATCTTTTGTGGCAACGTCAACATTTGCAAATTTTGTTTTTTTGTTTTTCCGCGCCTGAGAATAATCTATAACGTCACCGCGCTTAATAACCCGAGAAATAGTGTAAATAGAAATTTTAGTTAACGTATTAATTCGCTTTATTATAACCGCATCTGATTTTTTATTATCTTCATTTTTAAAATAACCCTCTGACACTGAATGTGTAAATCTTTATTGCAAAATTCGCTACTAACCTCACCTGTTGGCGATATCATATCTTCTGAATTTAAATTTTGATCTGGATTTCCATTTTCTGATTCAAAAGGTCTCCAAAACGCTGCCATAATATATGTAACTAATTTAAGGTTATCAATTAATATGGGGAAAAATTACAATACGTAAACCAATTATTAAAAATGAAATACCCATACAAAGATATATTTACAAAATCAAAATCAAAAAAACCGATTTTTCCCGATTTCGTTTTTGTTTTTTACTGACTCTATTCAGAATGATATGAAAATACAAATTTCACATTCTCATTGCTACTGTGACGTACTTTCGCGTCGCTACGTCTTCTTTGACACCTTAATGCAGGTTTCGGATTGCCTCGGGCGCCACCTTCGGTTTTAAGTGCCGAAGGACACTACTCGGGCAGCTTCAGTGAAGAAGAAATACTCCAGGGGTCTTTATGGTGTTGACCTACTTAAGGGGCGGCCAGAAGGGTAGGCTTTAATTACCCGGCTGGGTTGGATACCTGAAGTTTCACGGCTATAACAATCACACTTCAATACGCACAGTGGAATAAAAATACACAATATTTCCTAAATTCTATTTATTATTAACAACAACAAATAAATATATAAGTTCGTTACAGGTCGGGGTTTTAACGGGGATGGTGGAGGTGTGCAAAGGAAGTTACGCGGTCTAATTAATAAGCGGATATTCTACATGCGGGGTACATATAAATTGCTACCAAACTCCTATGATAGTAGGTTAGGTTCTATTCTCTGAGACTACGGAAACCCGGATTGCAATATTATCTATACGGAAAGTATCTTAGGATCGGTTTCTATTTTTCTCCGGAATTTGGGAAGTACTCGTGATACCCACCTAGTACTTCCTCCTCCTTATTAGCGGGCTGATAAAGGTATAACTACCGTCGGAGACCCTCGTGATACCCACCTAGCGTCTCCAACGCACAAAAACTATTACGCATCTACCGGAGTACCTGTGATACCCACCCGGCACTCCGCCTTCCTTATCAGCGGGATAACAAGGGAAAACGGAAAATGACTAAACGCCCGGAGTACCTGTGATGCCCACCCGGCACTCCGCCTTCCTTACTAGCTGGCTGATACGGGTATACTACCGTTGGAGACACTCGTGATACCCACCTAGTGTCTCCGACGCAAAATAATAAGATTAATAAACTGCCGGAGTACCTGTGATACCCACCCGGCACTCGGCCTTCCTTATCAGCGGGATAGCAAGGGCAAAAATACTTCACCTAAGATATCTTACTCGGAATACGGACTTACGTTTGTGTATATGAAGAATTCGGCCGGCAGAATAGAACCTGACACTCTACAAATCTATTATAAAGCTTTTCTTACCAAAACGGAGCAGTAGTTGTTCGTGGCGGCACTAGAAACGGCTGGTAGCTAACTGACCTCTCTAATGATCTACGGATTTATGTATTCAACGGATCTCCCACTCCTATCTAACGACTTGCGCAGAATTCCAATATCGGACTTAGAATTCTTTCCGACTTCCCAATCTAAATAATTATTAAGTGTTTCTTACCGGTTTTCCTTAAGGCGGCTCAGGACTGCACGTGATGGCACTATTAAGCGGCGGTGATCAACTGCCTTGCTAACTGTTCTGAAATCCCTAACTAGCTATCGGTTCTCCCACTTCTTACTAGAAACATGCGCAAAACTACGATTCTCGGACTTAGACAAATTCCTAATATCTCGATTTGCTTACCGGTTTTCTCGGAGCGTACGTGTTTACCTCTTAGACGGCTGGCGATCGACTTCCCAAAAATGTTTCTCTTTTCGATCCGTTTAACCCAACCGTATCCCCTCTACTTGACTAATTAGCAGTTGCGCGTCGTTTCAACAAAATCCGGTTTTATTTTAATAAATAATACAGTGCGGAGTCGTTGGAATATACGGAACTAAACACAATTTAAGTAACTTCGTTACACACCCTCCCTACTTCGGTAAAAAAAAAAGTGTAACACTTTTTTTTTTAACTAAAACTTTTTCTAATTAAAACATATATATAAAAAAAAACATACTGGTAATTTCAGAAAATAACTAAACAACAAAACAACAAAAAGAACCCTATCAGGTGCCTACCCCCGGAATCGGTCGAACCCTTATTATTAGGGGGTATGTACGCCTGTTACAAACAAAACTAAATTTTATGGTAGTCTTCGGGAAGAACACTGCCGTCCTTATCTTCTCGGATCGAAGGGGTGCTGACAGCCGCAATCGGGGCAAGCGATGTGTCGTTCTGGGTATGGGCATTGGCATCGGCGGCACTTCGTGGGACGCCTGGAAGGTAGTGGCTGGTTCCTGGGGGCTTGGTTGCAGCGACAATCCTTTGAGAGGCTTCCCACCAATCCGCAGCGGGAACAGAAGGTGACCCTCTGTACGTGGCGGCATTGCTGGCGTGTATGTCCAGAATGTCCACAGCGCCAACAGAGGTTCCGGTCTACGGGCAGATACCGAGGTGGTCGTGACGCTAGCGGTATCGGTGGTATGGAGGTCAGCGTCTTCGGCGATGGAGAGGACTGCGGTCTGTTTTCCGGGGACCCGGGCGATGGCTTCCTCCATTTAGCATCGTCCCACGGGTCAAGCCAGGGCACGTTCAACTTCAGTTCACTGGGCGGTGGAGAGGGGGAACATCGTGGGCTCATTGGCGATGAAACTTCAGAGTTCGGTTCCTCTTCTGGGGCTTCCAATGGGTCTGGCGAGGTCGGTAGGTAGAAATCGTGGATGTCTTTTCCGGTTTCCAGAGTTCCTTCTATCTCCCTGTCGGTAGTGTCACTATCGTCGGCGGTGGCGGCAATAGAGTTGAGAATGTTATCCGCGTCTCTTAGGGTTTCTAGTCGGTCTTCTTCGTATGGAGTCAATATCAGGGGCGGTCTTGATTCAGTGGTGCCAATGGGGAAACAGGGTACGGGCCTAGCATCCTCAATGACGGGACGGTTGTCCACCGAAACTTTTCCACTCCCTAACTCAAGGGAAAAATGTCTCTTTCGGAGAATGTCCATTCCTATGACCATGTCGGAGGATAATCCACGTAGATGGCCAAAAGTCTCCTCAAAACGGTGATTTCCAATCTGGATCTCCACCCGGTACATTTCCGGGACACTTACGGTCTCTCCGTTTGCCAATCTGGCCGAGCTTGCAGTGGTTGAAGTCTTTGCCACTCCCAGTGTGCTCCACTGTCCGGCTATCCTGTCTCCGACATAGGATATTACGGCTCCGGTGTCTATTAAGGCTTCTACGGTTCCACCTGGTATACGGACGGAGATATGCGGTCGGTTGTCTTCATACGGAATGGTGAGTGAGGCGTGAGGGCTTTGCTGCACGGGCCTTGGTTCGTCGCACCGCCCTATGGGGTTTTCCGGTCGTGGACACGGACAATCACGTGACATTACTCCTTCTCGTTTACATCTGGAGCAGAAGATCCGGTGAGCCTCTCTACATTGACTCCTAAAGTGTCCTGTCTGTCCGCATCGCCAACACTCTCGTAGGCTCTCGACTGGCCTTCTTGTGTTTGGTCTCTGGTTTGCTGAATTCTGTCCATCCGCGTTTCTAGGGGGCGGTGTCGTGTTTGGGCGGAATGGTGGGATACGTGGTGTCCGTGTGAGTTGGATCTCTGATCGTAACAACTCATATTCCCGGACGGCTTTGGCAAATCCCTGAATGTCGGTAAAATCGGTCCTCCGAATCTGAAGTCGAAATTCCGGATGCAAATTGCGGTAGAGCCAGTTCAGTTCTTGCTCTGCGGTGATGCCTCCATGGCGGCGAATCAATGTCTGTAGATCCGTGATGTAGGAGGCGCTATCTTCTTGTAAACGGTGTGTTCGTCTACTGATAGCTACTTCCAGGTCAATACGGTAGTTAACCGGAAAGAAGAAGTCTTGGAAGGCGGTACAGAACTCTCTCCAGTTTGTCCAATATTTACGGTTATTTCTAAACCATAATGCCGGCATTCCGTGCAGTATTTCAGGCATTGCTTGCAAAACGCGGTCGGCGGAAATTCCCTGAGATTCCCTGATTTCTTCCAATCTCTCTAGGAACGCGGCTGGGTCGGTATTTCCGTCAAAAGTGATATGCCAGTCTTTTATTCTTAGCGGCGACATTATTGTGTCAGAAGACGGACCAGGTTGTGACGGGTGAGACTGAATTCCGGCTAAAGTGCCTTGGAATGCATTACTTACAGTTATGGTCGGGGTGGTTCCTAATTGAGTCGCTGTAGTTGTGCTGCAGGTGACGGCGGATGTTCCAACGGGGACGGGAGTCATTAGTGGTGGCGGTAGAGGTGTTGTTGCTTCAGGTTTGCCTTCTCGGAGAAACTTAACCAGGCGTTTCCGCTTCTCCTCTACAGTGCCTATGACTTCCAAGTTGAATTTCGGTAGTTCTGCGTCCAATTCTTCTTTCCGTAACAAGTATACCCATCCTACGCGGGTGTCACTAGAATCTCCTACTATACCCGGCCTGGGCGGGTTGTGGGGTCCGGTAGACCCTGTACCGGTGGTTGACGTATCGTTGGGTCCTATCCTTCCTTTTGACATCTTGGCGGTATTCGATCGTTGCACGTCTTACTCGGTTCACAGTCAGAACTTCACTTCCCTTCCTAGGAGAGAATCTTCAAAACGGTCTCTTCTGTCGGTCAATAGGTGGGAATTTTCGCTTCTGCGCTCTCGAAAACCTATCTAACGTGGTGTCACTCGGGTCTATGGCTTTCTTGATAGCCGAAGTTGACAATCGGTAAAAATAACGGGTCAGCGGATTTCCAACGGATTTGGTGTACCATAAAACGGTCCCTACTCGGGCGCCAAATTTGTGACGTACTTTCGCGTCGCTACGTCTTCTTTGACACCTTAATGCAGGTTTCGGATTGCCTCGGGCGCCACCTTCGGTTTTAAGTGCCGAAGGACACTACTCGGGCAGCTTCAGTGAAGAAGAAATACTCCAGGGGTCTTTATGGTGTTGACCTACTTAAGGGGCGGCCAGAAGGGTAGGCTTTAATTACCCGGCTGGGTTGGATACCTGAAGTTTCACGGCTATAACAATCACACTTCAATACGCACAGTGGAATAAAAATACACAATATTTCCTAAATTCTATTTATTATTAACAACAACAAATAAATATACAAGTTCGTTACAGGTCGGGGTTTTAACGGGGATGGTGGAGGTGTGCAAAGGAAGTTACGCAAAAGCTACCATGCTTCGAGTGAATGATGAATGCGGGGTTATTCACGGCGGAGTGATATGCGAAAGCGGTTTTTACAAAAAGCGGGCGGTCTAATTACCAAGCGGATATTCTACATGCGGGGTACATATAAATTGCTACCAAACTCCTATGATAGTAGGTTAGGTTCTATTCTCTGAGACTACGGAAACCCGGATTGCAATATTATCTATACGGAAAGTATCTTAGGATCGGTTTCTATTTTTCTCCGGAATTTGGGAAGTACTCGTGATACCCACCTAGTACTTCCTCCTCCTTATTAGCGGGCTGATAAAGGTATAACTACCGTCGGAGACCCTCGTGATACCCACCTAGCGTCTCCAACGCACAAAAACTATTACGCATCTACCGGAGTACCTGTGATACCCACCCGGCACTCCGCCTTCCTTATCAGCGGGATAACAAGGGAAAACGGAAAATGACTAAACGCCCGGAGTACCTGTGATGCCCACCCGGCACTCCGCCTTCCTTACTAGCTGGCTGATACGGGTATACTACCGTTGGAGACACTCGTGATACCCACCTAGTGTCTCCGACGCAAAATAATAAGATTAATAAACTGCCGGAGTACCTGTGATACCCACCCGGCACTCGGCCTTCCTTATCAGCGGGATAGCAAGGGCAAAAATACTTCACCTAAGATATCTTACTCGGAATACGGACTTACGTTTGTGTATATGAAGAATTCGGCCGGCAGAATAGAACCTGACACTCTACAAATCTATTATAAAGCTTTTCTTACCAAAACGGAGCAGTAGTTGTTCGTGGCGGCACTAGAAACGGCTGGTAGCTAACTGACCTCTCTAATGATCTACGGATTTATGTATTCAACGGATCTCCCACTCCTATCTAACGACTTGCGCAGAATTCCAATATCGGACTTAGAATTCTTTCCGACTTCCCAATCTAAATAATTATTAAGTGTTTCTTACCGGTTTTCCTTAAGGCGGCTCAGGACTGCACGTGATGGCACTATTAAGCGGCGGTGATCAACTGCCTTGCTAACTGTTCTGAAATCCCTAACTAGCTATCGGTTCTCCCACTTCTTACTAGAAACATGCGCAAAACTACGATTCTCGGACTTAGACAAATTCCTAATATCTCGATTTGCTTACCGGTTTTCTCGGAGCGTACTATCGGCTTCAGAATAGCATATACATTTTCAAACTAAAATCGTTTGCATTCAATCCATTTTAAGAATCGCCCATAAATTGGTTTAAACCAATAACGGTTTAAATAATAATAAATTTGAAATCAGTCATGCCCACATCTTTAATGTTAAACAGAGAGGGTATTCTATTGACAAATTGCCTGTGTATTATACCTAATTGTAGGCGTTTTAAAAATCTTCACTCCTAAGTAGGGTGTTTTTATAACTTCGGTAGGTAAAGGAAATTCACATTTAACATGTATATGCTATTCTAAAGCCGACTGTACGTGTTTACCTCTTAGACGGCTGGCGATCGACTTCCCAAAAATGTTTCTCTTTTCGATCCGTTTAACCCAACCGTATCCCCTCTACTTGACTAATTAGCAGTTGCGCGTCGTTTCAACAAAATCCGGTTTTATTTTAATAAATAATACAGTGCGGAGTCGTTGGAATATACGGAACTAAACACAATTTAAGTAACTTCGTTACACTACTTTTTTGTAAAATATATTTTTCATTCAATTTTACTTGTAAGGAGAGCCATTGCGTTTGAGCTGGATGTAGCATCTTATGTTGTTTTCAATTCAAGAAACTTTGGTTGTAGGTCTTCCATTCTCTTGCTGCTATTTGAAAAATGATTGTATATCTGTCTTATAAACTCCTCCAAACTTCTAGTTAATTTCAAGCATGCTGCAGATGAGCACAAGGCAAAAGAGTGACAACACATCCCATTACAAATATATTTGAGTTCACTTCCTTGAACTGAGCTTTTAAGCCACTAGATTTATTTCTACTTAAAACATCACACACAGTTTTGAGTTCACTTGTGCTAGACATAAAAATCTATTCAGAACAATAAACAACTAAAGGGTTGAATTAACTTCCACTATTTATTCTTTAAATACTTTAAATGTAATGACAGCCGTTTCGCTATCGAAATAGCGAGAAACAATGTAAAAAGATTCATGGCAAAAATACATCTCAACAATAAATTCAAATACTCCAAAATCCGAAATATGAAACAAAATAAGAAAGTTAAAAGGAACATCTGTTACACATAAAATCACAAGCCTATCTCATAACAATCAAATCATCTCAAATAATAGTCAAATTGCACAGACATTAGCAGAAGAATTCTCTAGAATATCAAGTGACGATAATTATGACCCACATTTTATTGAATATAAAAATAACACAGAAACACATACTTATCCCAATTAGATTACAATCTCCCAAATACACTTCCAACTTGTGCCCAGAACTTTGCCCCTTGGATTCTCTCATCCATCAATTTGAATACTGATCTCACCAAATATAATAAAAATGAAACTCACCCGCATATAATTAAAAACAATTTCTACAATATCCGTTGTAAATACCAAAGTTCGGAGTTTATCTACACTGACGCATCAGTAAACCAAGAATACCGTTCAGTAGGTTCAGCAGTAGTCACACCAACGACAATACAAAAATATCGTCTCCCAGAAGAATGCAGTGTTTACACAGGAGAACTATATGCAATCCACCAAGCTTTGCTGTATACTATAAGTAACCTAAAACCACAATATGTAATTTGCTCAGATTCACTCAGTTCGTTAAAATCGATAGAACAACTTTATGCAAGAAATCCGTTAGTTAAACAAGTCCAACAACTGTTACATCAGCTCTCCCTCCTGAAAGTGGAAATTATCCTAGTATATGTTCCTTCACATGTTGGAATCCCTGGAAATGATAGTGCAGATAAATCAGCACATGAAGAAGCAAGTTCCTTAGACATCCAGACTTCTGATATACGCATCCATAGTGATATCGAAAATTTCCTCAAGAAGCTGATCAGAAAAAAGAGACAAACGGACTGGAGCCATCCATACTTAAAATATCCAAACCTGAAGCCTATGGTTCACTACCTTTACCATCAAAGCGACAACAGCAAATTAAAATTTCAAGATTAAGACTAGGACACACCCGATTAACAAAACAATATCTGCTGACCAAAAAAGAGCCCACCAAATGTGACAGATGCGATACAGACTTAACTGTTAAACACATTTTAATAGAATGTTCAAAATATCAAGAAGAAAGGAAAAGGAATAATATACCAAACCAAATAAGAGACGCCACCGGAGATTCAGAACAAATCCAAAGGACACTCCAATATCTTAAAGACATTAATGTATATCATAAAATCTAATGTGACAAAGTTTTTGTATAAACAAACTGTAAACAATCATAGCATCTCACATCTCACATATCTAATTATAGTTATACACTAGGATTGTAACTGCTAATGACCCCTCGAAGCAATAGCCAAAAAAAACAACATTATAATTAAATGGTACATCAATAAAAAGTGAAGGTTATGTTCCTGTAAGTACATCAATAATTTATATTCTGCTATTTGAATTTTTTTATTCAATGTATTTGCTTTTTTCACTTCTTGAAGTGATGGTAATTTTGGGGTGCCAATAGATTTTTTAAGATGTTTTTTATGTTTAAAGGCATTTGTATGTCGTTTTATGTGATTAAAATTGCACGTTATAATACTATTGCAACATTTGCATGATATTTCTCTTTCGCCTGTTAATACCAACCAAGGAAATCTTTTCTCCCAAGTTTTATTTTAGGTAATTCTTTTTGGATTCCTCTTTATCAGTTTTATTAGTGTTATTATCCATGTCAATCGTTTTCCCTTCTTCTTGTGGAAGTTCTGAAGTTGAAGCAGGGACAATTTCTTCCAGACTCTCATCCATAGTATTGGGACACTCAAGAACAAAAGTAGCTTTTTTTGGTAGTAATTGAAATAAGTACCTAAAATATTATAACAAGTAATGTAACGAAGGCTTGTCATAAAATATGTATTATACCTTTTCATTATTGAACTATTTATATTTATTTCGTATATGTATATGTATAATGTATAAATGATTCAAATATGATTTGTGATTCAAATCGTAAGATAAAGTCGAGTCAGTATAATATTATGTAAATCGTGGTATAATGGTTAGTGGATGGTAAGTGTTTTATGACGTCACTTCGTGGAGAATACTAACCACACGCGAAAATGAAATTTCCTGAGGTTTTCTGTTGACGTCCTGACAAGTTTGAGGTTATATTTATAATTTTTGTCGGTATCAACGTTTAAACTTAAATTTAATTATGAATAAAGAAAAAATCGCTTTACTACTTCAAATTTTCGAAGAAGAGTTAATGAATTATAATAATCATATTACTAATTGTTATTTTAATTTTCCATCTGGTGTTTGGTCCAATTATTGTTGATAATAATAAACAGCTCCCATTACTATATACACGTTTATTATATTATTATTATTGACATATTAAAAGCAACTTTTTATATTATATCAATTTTATATATCAACAGACAGTTCGCCTGGCAACCGATAACAACGCAGATCTTGTTTTTTTACTATATACACTAACTCTACAAAAACTATTTATACACAATATAGGTTACCTAGCGCCATCTATGATTTCTATAACTAATATCAATAATACAGATTTATATCTTGCAAGAATAGCATTATCCATTAAACTAATAAGATTTCACAACACTAATTTAATGCAGATATTAAATACATCATGTGCTAAAGTAATGTTGCTGAAAAAGAACCTAAAAATGTTATTAATAATTGGTAAAATATAAGAGAGACACGGAATACAGAATTTTTTCGAATATTGGATCCCTCGTTATTTAGATGTAGATTTCTATAGGCATTTCCGAATGACTCGATATACTTTTGAAAGCTTACTGGAGGAAATAGAAAAATTGCATTTATCAAATTTAAAAATACATCTGGGTGGCATCGCAGAAGAGCTTTTAAAAAAATCGCTACTTTTTACTATTTGGTTTTTTATATCAACCGCTGATAGATTTGATGTTACTGAATCTACTTTTTTTAAATAATCATCTATGAATTTAAAATATTTAGTTAAGTTGTTGCCTATTGACGTAAATTGTCCAAAAGAACAGGAGTGTGTTGAAATAGCTAATGATTTTTATTTAAAAGCAGGTTTTCCAGGTAAGAGTTCTTATGTTAATACTAACTTAACATGTAAATGCATTATATTTTTACTTTATAGATATAATTGGTGCAGTAGACGTATGTCATATTTCCTGTAAGCATGATAGTTATGCAGACAGAAAATTTAATAATTCCATAAATTTACAGGGAATATGTACAGCATCAAATATCTTTATAGATATTAGTGTTGAATGATCAGGGTCGATTCATGATGCCAAAGTAAATATTAAGTTAATATATTATTTTCATTTATTTAAGCAACACTGCGGAAAAGTGCGAGTGACTCCGAAGGATTGCGAGAGACTCCGAAGGATTGCGAGCGACTCCGAAGGATTGCGAAAGATTCCCAAGGATTGCAAAAGACTCCCAAGTACTGCGAGGCTTATCTCAAATCCTTTGGGAATTTCTTTAAAGTGCCTTCAAAATTGCAAAAGTTATAAGGTGAAAATGAAAAATAATTTTCAATATGAAAATATAGTTATAAGTTTTTTTATTAAAAAATTTGAACAATAGACATCAAATAATAATTTATACATAATATCTACTGTGCATTCAGCAACAAAAAATTCTATATAAAAAATCTAAAAAAAACTAAGAAAAACGTAGGTAAGAAACCTATATATAATAACTACAAATAATCTTGGAGTTGTTTTTTTGCAGTCCTAAATTTCTGCTCGATTTCCAATTTTTGATGACGTTTAAGATAAGGCTCGTTTCCCAACAGTGAAATTGGCCCATAAAATATAAACCTATTTTCCACGACTTGAATATCTTCATTACTCTCTTTTGTCCAAATGTATGCGTCGAGGGACGACTTAAGAAATTTAATTTTACTAAAATTCTTATCAATTTCTTCTACAACTCTAGCAATGTACCATGTCCGTAAATAACATACTGCATAATAATTTTCCAAACGTATATCAATAGACTTTTCATGTGTAACACTATCTTCTCTTCCTTCATCAAAACTTTCATATTCTAGCTCACTTGTCTCGGAGTAGTCTACACTTTCAGATGTTTCAGACTCATTTACATTTTCAGATGCCTTTAAATTGCTCTTTGGATCCTTTGCAGTTATTTTTCTTTTGATTTTTATTCTTTTTTTTAAGGAGCCTGATCCTGATGTGCCGCCCATACTCTTACACCGAAGAAGACGGTCAATTGAAAGTTTTCCTGGCCTCTTAAAAAAGAGCCAACAAAAGTTGGTTTCTTTACTACTCTGGGAAAAAAATCACGGTTAAGCAACTAGAATTAATCGCCTGGATTGCTAATTCCAAATCAGGAATAAATTAACCGTAATATGCTTAACTGTAAATTTGGATTAGGATATACGTCACGGATTTAATGACGTCACAAATACATTTTCAGTTATTAATACAAAAACACGGTTAAGATCAAATAAATTCAACTTTGAGTTTTGAAGATTTGATGTTATATATATAATCATATTTTTAGTTTAATTAAGTGACTTTATTGGTAACTTAACTGTGTTTTTATATTAAAATAACCTTGTAAAGCTTTTTAATTTAAATGAGAATTAAATAAATATACTTGATTTTTATGATTCTTTAGTTGTATATTTGAATTAAATTATTTGTAAATTTGAGTTAATTTAATTAAAATTTTTTATTATATTAATGTAATTTTAAAGTTAACTTTTTTCTAAATTTTATTTATTTAATTCTTTATTGATTCCAAATATGTAATCGTATTTCAGCCCATTGTTGCTCAGTTAAAGTTGCAATTTATTTTTATTTAATATAATTATATTTAATATTATACTTATATAATTAATTGTATTTAGGATCCTTAATAAAATTTGCATGATTGAATTATATACGTACAAAAATACAATTTTTATTTAACTAACGTGGGTCGGTATTTATATTGCATTAATCATATAATTATATTAAATTCCAATTAATTGAGATAATTAAAAGAGCCATTAACAATGGGCTAAAACACGATTACATAATGGAATAAATGAAGAATTAAATACATAAAATTTAGAAAAAAGTTAATTTTAAAATTACATTAATACAATAAAAAATATTAATCAAATTAACTCAAATTTACAAATAATTTAATTCAAATATACAACTGATTAAAATTAAGGAAATACTTACATTTTATGTAAAAATGCAGATTATATAGAAAAACTATCTATAACGGTATCAAAAAAACAAAATTCATTTTCATATCCAAAATATATTAAGTTATGATAGTCGCTATAAAATCAAAATTAAACTACACATGCAAGAAAAAAAAATATATACCTATATTATACAGTGTGTAAAAGCCAAATGGAATAAATTCATTATTTCGATTACTGTACATATTTATAAAAAATCCCGAGACACGTCAAATTTAAATTATAACTTGACATTCTTTAACGTGAAAATGCAACCCCTACCTTGAAAGGTCTCTTCATTCTCTATTCAAAAATGTTTTTGTTTTTAAATTTAATGCAAAAATTAACATAAAAAAATTAATATCATGTTGTTACCGAAATTCGCTACAATACAATCAAAAACTAAAATGTCATGCAAAACGTAATAAAATGTAGAACACGAAAAAGAACTATAAATGTTATTGAAGTAGATGTTCAAAATGTTCTCCGCGAACGTCTTGGCAACATCCTAATCTCAAATAAAACTGTCTTCTAACATTATTTAACATATCAGGCGTGATCGACCTAATCGCAAGCGTTATTCGTTCTTTTAAGTCATTTAAATCAGAAGGTTTAGTTTTGTACACATGGCTCTTCACATATCCCCATAAAAAGAAATCTAATAATGTAAGATCAGGTGATCGCGCTGACCATTCAATCGATCCTCGCCTCCCTATCCACCGATTAGGAAATATTGTATCGAGGTACTGCCGGACATTAAGTTGGTAAAGTGGTGGTGCTCCATCCTGCTGAAACCATATCGTATTCGCTGGAACTTGAGGGTTACCTGGATCAGGATATAAATTTGCCAACGTTGGAATGACATCATTTTGAAGTAGTGTCAAATAATTGTTGCCATTCAAGTTGCCCTCAATAAAAAAGGGACCAATGATATTGTTCCCTACAATCCCTGCCCAAACATTGACATTTTGAGGGTATTGAGTGTGTTCTTCTCTCATCCAGTGAGGATTTTCCGTGGACCAGTAGCGGCAATTTTGCCGATTAGCATGACCGTTAAGTAAAAAAGTACATTCATTAGAAAACATAACGTCTTCTAATTGGATAATATTGTTATCCAACATGTCCATCATTTCTATCAAAATCGTCTTCCATGAGCTGCTGAGTAGGTATCATCTTATACGGATGCAATTTATTTTCTTTTAATATGTTTGCTATCGATGTATGGCTAGTATTGAATGTAGTGGATGCCTGTCTACTCGATGTATGTGGGTTTTCCTGGGTTCATCACTCAGTGCATTGGCAGCTGCTTTTTTTATCTGCCTTACATGACCAAACTCGCGAAACTGCTTTTCTATTTTACTTATTGTCCCTTGGGATATAGGTGGTAAATTAGGAAATTTCTCATGAAATAGGCGAGTTACTTCCTGTTGTGTTCGGATGTTATCTCCGTAACCAATCATTTGTAAAACTGTTATTTTATGCATTTCCGTTAATCTAACCATTTTTCAGAATTGAATTGAACAAACTTTATACTTAAATTACAACAATGACAACTTAAATAAAACAATTTACTACTGCTTTTTAAAGTAGCGTTGCCACGGAAAAAGCTTTTGGGTACCTTCATCCTAAGCTTTACTCCAGTTTTCTTCCTGTTATTAACCAATAACTCAACTAGGTTTAATGAGTTGCTACTCACCTAGTTTTTAGTTTTTAATATTTAATTTTTAATCATTATTTTCTTCATTTAATGCTTTCCTTTTTTCAATGACACAATTTTGATATACATAAATTTTTGCTATGTGCAAGCATGGTAGAAGTTGTTATTTTTCAATCACAACTATAGTTATTAAGGTAGGTTTATACTGATTCTTTGATATGTAATGTTTTCACTTTCTCTTTAATTTTTAGCCTGATGATGGCCTATTGATAGGCCGAAACTAGTTGCTGTTTTTTAACAAATAAAATTTTGTGACATTGATTTTAATATTTTTTTCTTCGTTTAATTCTTGATTTACTTATTACTATTTAAATAACATATTGTTAAATGCTCGGTTTTTTTTCTGTTTTCTTCTGTATCCCTTTCATCCGTGGCCAAAATTGCTTTACCACTCTGTGTTTTTCGTAGAATACTGGGACACTGTAATAAATTAAAAATATTTTTTCTATAATAATTTTTCTATAATATTAAAATAAATTATGTTTATAAAATACTCACAAAATTTTCTGGAAATAATGATTTTTCTTTATTTTGTTGATTATTATTATTCGTAATTATGGCTTGATTAAGCTCCTGAAAACGCAAATAATACATATATTTAATTAATTGTTAATTTGTAAATGTCTACCAAATGGCAACTATAAAATAATTCCAGTTAAAACATGTAAAAGGAATTACAAAATTTATAATAACTAACAGTTGCTTGATTATCTTTAAGCCAAACTTCTAATTTCTGCCTGAACCGGGACCTAATACCAATAGGTGGTATACTGACTGAATTCATCTACATTTACAGCTTCTCCTGTAAGAAATGAAAATAACGAAATAAAATACAAGACAAAATGAGTACAAAGTTAATTTCATGCAGACAGAATATTGTTGCTTTTAACATTTGGTCAATTCGACATAGTGGACTGTATATTTAAATTAAACTCAATTAGGTTACTGGTTTGTAACAAACTATTAATTTTAAACCAAACAAAAAAAACATTTACATTGTTACATAAGAAACAAAATCAACAGAGTGAGTGCTTGTATGGATATATTCGAAAAATATTCGTTCATCCCTTCCTTGAAGGTCAAGACGCCAGACGCGCGGTTGCCACGTCTAATTTAAAGTCTAGATAAATTAACCATGCTCCCCGCCTTTGAAGGTTTAGCGTAACCTTCAAAACAGTTCACACCGAGTCACTTTAAGTCTAATAATTAGCGTACCCGAAGTAAAATCTTTATGATTTAGAGAAAGTATTTAATAAATGAGTTGTATTAGAGGTACGTGTCCTTTAGGTAACCGTATCTCCTCGTTTAAATGTTCCATTTTTAGTCTTAATTGTTACTACCCGCACTATGTTATCATCTCCAGGATGGGTAAGCAGAATCCTTCCTAATAGCCACTTACATGGTGGAAGATTTTCATTTTTTATTAAAACCAAATCACCAATCTTCACATTGTTTTGATTTGTATTCCATTTGTATCTTTGTTGAAGATGGTTCAAATAAACTTTAGACCATTGCTTCCAGTAACCGTGTAGTAATTGTTGTAAAAGTTGATACCTCGATAACTGGTTGATCTTCGTATTCTCCTCAAACATAGGATCAGGTATTGTGTTCAAAGGCCGTCCAATCAAAAAATGTCCTGGTGTTAAGGGTTCCAAATCATTAGGATCAGAGGATAAGGCGTACATGGGACGGGAATTCAATGTAGCCTCGACCTGCACAAGCAACGTAGAAAATTCCTCGTAAGTTAATATACAATTTTTCATGACACGATATAAATGATATTTAACTCCTTTAATGTTGCTTTCCCAAATCCCCCCGAAGTTTGGTGTGTTGTAACAGTACCTGTTAACATTTTAAGCACCTGGTATCCTAAATATTAAATTCAATTAGTGCCGCTAGCTCCATCTATCATAAAACATTTTTAATAATAAAATAATGAATACGGTCTCTATAATTATAATTGGAAGTTCAAAGTAGCTACACTACGAGGTGTACTAATGAGTTGGCATTATCGAGTTCAATAGGTTTTAATAATTATTCCCAGTCTCATTTCTTCTATTGATTTACTGTCATATACAGAAAGTTGGAATATAATACAGTAAACTAGAGGCAACTCTTTAATTGAAGATTCTGTAAACCAGAAGCATCTCTTGAATTTGGTGATTCCGTAAACTTGAACAGCTTGTAAACTTTAAGCTCTTGTATGTACATTCTTAACTGGATTATCTCTACAACTGGGGCAGATCATCCCTCCACTAGTGATCTTCTATAATCATTTGGAACCACCTAGACAGTGCCGTAGCGACCCCAAGGTGCGGCGAAGGATCGTCCACTATTGTAACAGATAAGTTTATTGTGATCTATCAAGTTTACTGTTCCCATATTTTTTCTCTTTTATTTCCGTGTATATCTATCTATATCGTCAACTGTATTAGAATAAGTATTTTTTAAAGAACTGTTTGCGGATTATTTTGTTGTAACGTATTCTCTATCTCATTAATTTCAGCACCAAGGAAATCTTATTATCTTTTATATGTTTGTACATTTTCAAATCATTTTTTTATCTTCATAGACAGTTTTTTCTGACATCTTTCTGTCATCTTATGATACTTATTTAAATAACTCAGCTTAAAACAACTTTCTTCAGTAGTATCATAAAAAATAAAAAGATTTCAGTGGCGCCCTTATAATTTCTTAAAGAAACAAATATTGTACAATAGTCAGAGCTAATGAACTTACTCACCCCTGGCCGAGGTATTTAACTATCATAATTTTTGTGTGATAAACATTTATAAATTCTGTTAATTATTGAAGTATCTTTTACAACTAATTAAAGACGACCAACTAATATTACAAATTGGCGCCCAAACGCTGGTTTCATTTTTTCTCTGACTGTACAATAATTTTTTTCTTTGAGAAATAGTTTTTCTATTCGAGAAAAGTACTTAGTGAAAATATCTACAAATTATTTTTTCTTAAATAATTTTTTTAATATTCTTAATATTAATCTTTTGTTATTAATTTTTTAACTATCTAAAATATTTTTATAAACAGTCCAATTTCCTTTGATTTTTCCTATTGTGTTTTTAATACCTATATTATCCCTCATGTACAACACTGATAAATATATTTATTTGCTTAACTATATTGGTTGTTAAAATTTGTAGCAAACAGTTTATTTCGACGATAATAACTTGTACTTACTATTGCTTATTTAAATAGGTACCAGTTTTTTGTTTTTTGGTTAATGAATTTAAAATAGAAATTTGAATATTAGCGTGATTTTAAAAATAACCTTGGTAATTTATATTGAAGCAATTTGATTTTTATTCGTTGGGACTGGTTTTTTTGTTTTTCTTTTCTTCTTGACAATTAGGAAAGTTTTACATTTTTAAAATATTTAATATTTTTACAATTTTCTTTTGAGAGAGATATTTATTTACAAATCTGTATAGTTAAATTGAAACGAACATTTTAATTTGTTTACGTTACACTCTTGTCGTTTTTTCTGTTCTAATTAGTACCTGTATTTTTGTTGTTGTCTTATTTTAAAAGGATTTTGGTTAGTATTGTACTTTTTTAAAATAATTTGATTTTGGTGTACTTTATATCGAGTTGTTTTAATGCTGATTATTCAGGACTTGTTTTTTCTCGAGACATTCGCAAGTTTAGTATTTTTAAAAATTTTGAAATTTTTTTTTTGACTTTGATAAAAATTTATCGGGAAATAAGGATAATGACGACAATTTTGAAGATGAATCAGACAATAATGAAGACAAACTCAACCGACACTGAGTAAACTTATACTTAAACATATAATTTTTTTGTTTTCGGATGTAGTGAATGTGCAGAAGGTTTGGAGATGATGGATGTTGTTCTTAGGATATGTCATAGCTACTGTGGATGCTAACGGCCCCTTTCCAAGTTCAAAGGTTCTCATTACCTGGACTTCCTCGTCATTTTATTATGTTTGAATTATCAAAAGTGGGATTCATTTATTCATTTAATGTGATGTCTTCGATGGTTGTTGTTAGTTCGCTGTGTTTACCTAGTCATTATTTTCTTTTTCTACGTTATCAGTATATGATATACCTATTTACTTTAACAACAGTTAAGTTACTTTATCTTATTTATCTAATGTTTCTTATTTATATTATCTTATACTATCTTTTTCTATCTTACCATATTACCTTATTGGGCGTTTTATTTTTTTTCTCTTATAAAATACATTTTGGACAAATTTATATTAACTCTGTCTTGCATATGTTTTAAAATTATCTTATCTTAGCTTATCTTATTTTATTTAGCTTGTTCTGGGAGCAAGTAATTGAACTGTTGGGTGGAATATTTTTAATGTATCAAGCCAATTTGGCATATCAGGATATATTGATTTTTTTTTCTTCCTTTAAAGGTTCATATACCGTGTTTTGTATCTTATACGCTAATGTGTATTAGATTTATCGTACCTAGAGTCATTTTTATCGTGCATACTGTATGTAATCTGTCGCGTACGGGTTTAAGTACCTTTGGCAGTATACAGTGTGAATGTCTACTGGGTTATCTTATCGTATCTGTATGTGTATACAGATTATCTTTAGCTAGGAAATGTTAAAACATAATATGGGTTTTGTTTTTATGGTTCAAGTATTTAATATGAGAAAGTACAATTTATACAGCTCTAAGTGTAGTTTTTTGGTAATTTTTAAATAGGTATATTTTTCACTGACTATATTATTGGTCATTTGATGATGTAAAAACTATATAGAACTTTTCTTATCTATTGTGACTTTATCTAATACCGATTTTCACCTTATCAATATTTTCCTGTTTTATTTTTTTTTTCTCTTTTTGTAATTCCTTATAATCCTTACTTGTTCTATGTAACTGTTTTGCTTAAACTTACGTTGGAGATCTTATCTGATATTAAACAACAACAAAAAAATTTTGCCTTCTGCAAAATTTTTTATATCGAGTAGAGGGGGTGTAACAGTACCTGTTAACATTTTAAGCACCTGGTATCCTAAATATTAAATTCAATTAGTGCCGCTAGCTCCATCTATCATAAAACATTTTTAATAATAAAATAATGAATACGGTCTCTATAATTATAATTGGAAGTTCAAAGTAGCTACACTACGAGGTGTACTAATGAGTTGGCATTATCGAGTTCAATAGGTTTTAATAATTATTCCCAGTCTCATTTCTTCTATTGATTTACTGTCATATACAGAAAGTTGGAATATAATACAGTAAACTAGAGGCAACTCTTTAATTGAAGATTCTGTAAACCAGAAGCATCTCTTGAATTTGGAGATTCCGTAAACTTGAACAGCTTGTAAACTTTAAGCTCTTGTATGTACATTCTTAACTGGATTATCTCTACAACTGGGGCAGATCATCCCTCCACTAGTGATCTTCTATAATCATTTGGAACCACCTAGACAGTGCCGTAGCGACCCCAAGGTGCGGCGAAGGATCGTCCACTATTGTAACAGATAAGTTTATTGTGATCTATCAAGTTTACTGTTCCCATATTTTTTCTCTTTTATTTCCGTGTATATCTATCTATATCGTCAACTGTATTAGAATAAGTATTTTTTAAAGAACTGTTTGCGGATTATTTTGTTGTAACGTATTCTCTATCTCATTAATTTCAGCACCAAGGAAATCTTATTATCTTTTATATGTTTGTACATTTTCAAATCATTTTTTTATCTTCATAGACAGTTTTTTCTGACATCTTTCTGTCATCTTATGATACTTATTTAAATAACTCAGCTTAAAACAACTTTCTTCAGTAGTATCATAAAAAATAAAAAGATTTCAGTGGCGCCCTTATAATTTCTTAAAGAAACAAATATTGTACAATAGTCAGAGCTAATGAACTTACTCACCCCTGGCCGAGGTATTTAACTATCATAATTTTTGTGTGATAAACATTTATAAATTCTGTTAATTATTGAAGTATCTTTTACAACTAATTAAAGACGAAATTAAGCTTAATGTTTGTTTTATTGTAAATTACATTTTTTCTTTTGGTATATTGTTATTTTTTCAAAAAAGTTAACTAAATATTTTTATAAATTCACTATCAACAGGTAACTTATATTACAAATTGTCGCCCAACGCACAAATAATATTACAAATTGGCGCCCAACGACCAACTAATATTACAGTGTTAGGAGGAATATAATGCCAAGTAATGTTATCATTCACACAAGCGTTTGAAATTTCATTACTTGATTTCTGTAAAATGTCATATAGAGATTTGAGTTCTCTTTGAGCCCCAACAAATGTGGTCGCATTGTCCGAGTAAATGTGCACAGGTTTACCTCGCCTAGAGATAAATCGACGTAATCCTGATAAAAATGCCTCAGTGGTTAAAGAGCTTATTAATTCTAAATGAACAGCTTTAGTGACAAAGCAAATAAACAAACATATGTAGGCCTTAAACGTTTTAGATCCACGACCCTTTCTGTCCTTCAAAATGAAAAAACCTGCATAATCTAGGCCTGTAATAGAAAATGGTTGAGAAATTGTGACTCTTTTACTCGGTAAATCGGCCATAATTGATGTTACGGGTTTAGGTTTGAACCTGTAACATGTTATACAACCCTTTACTACCCCTTTAGCTAATGACATTCCTGAAATAATCCAATATTGTTGCCGTACACTAGACAATAGTAATTGTGGAGCTGCGTGTTGCAATTGTCGATGTTCATGTATACAAATCAGTTCGCTCAATTTATGTCTTTTATCTAATAGTAATGGATGTTTACTGTCATATCCAAGATCTGAATGTTTTAATCGTCCCCCCACTCGCAACATACCGTTTGAGTCAAGGAAAGGCGTTAAAGTCAATAGGCGATTGTTTGATGGTAAGGATTTATTATTTTTTAATAGGTTAATTTCGCTTGCAAATGACTCTTCTTGAGACAGTTTTAATAAAAAGAGTTTTGAATCATTAAATTCCTTACTCGATAATACACTTGTAATCCTATTCCCGCGATATACCTTTAAATTTGCAATAAATCTACGACAGTACGCAATAACTCTAATCATTTTATTTAAATTGGAAAATCGATCAAAAATAGAGCACAAATCATTTGTTATTGATGAGAATACCTTTACACTTTTTTTTAATTTCAGGAAGTTCTGTAATCTCTGTCAAATTTTGAAATCTTGGTCTTTGAAAGTCAGAGGACAAAAAACTTGGACCATTAAACCACAATGTACAATTTACCAACTGATCTGGATAAATTCCGCGACTTCCAATATCTGCAGGATTCTCAATTGTATTAACATAATTCCAGTTTTGAATGTCAGTATTATTTTGGATTTCTGACACTCTTTTGCCTACAAAAACTTGTAAGTTAGCAGGATTAGTATTGATTTAATGTAATACTATCTGCGAATCACACCAATAATAATCATTAAATTTGAAAGTGACTGATTTTTTAACCGTCCTCATTAGTTGAACCAATAATAAACAGCCACAAAGTTCCAAAGGGGTACTGTTAAAACCTTAAGTGGAGCTACCTTCGTTTTTGCACAAAGTAACTTCACATTTATATTACCCACTGAATCAATACATCTCACATAGATGACTGCACAATATGCACGCTGAGATGCATCACTGAAACCATGTAATTCGATTAAAAGAGGATTCTCACATAGAACGAACCTGGGAATCTTTAATTTATTTCCATTTTGAAACTTCCTCATCCCAATCTATCTTTAATGCCCAAATCGACTGAATCATAATTTTAACCAATATAGTGCAACAACTAGCCAAACCTAATGGATCGTATATTTTGGAAATCTCTGACAACATTATACGTTTAGTAACGACTGTGGAATTAGAAACATCTACTTGAAAACTAAAAACATCTAATTTATTTGACCACTGAACTCCTAACGTTTTAATTGACCCGTAATCACCTAAATTAAGTACTCTCAAAGAATCGGATTCATCATGAAAATGATCTACTAACAGTCTACTGTTTGACGTCCATTTTCTTAAATTAAATGAGTATGATCCCAATATCTGAAAAATATGGTCACAAATTTCAATAGCCTTGCTTTCACTTGGAAACCCACAAATCAAATCGTCCACATACATATCTATTAAAATAATATCCAAAGCTTCCGGAAATCTAGATTGATTTTCAAATGCAGCTTGTTGAACACAGCGCATAACTAAAAACGGTGCACTAGCAGTCCCAAATGTGACAGTGGACAATTGGTACACAGACAATGGTGACGAAGCATTTTCTCTCCAAAGGATCCTATGCAAAGGTCTATGCTCTGGACTTAATAATATCATTCGATACATTTTACTAATGTCAGATATAACAACTATCTTATGTTGCCTAAATCTAAGAAGAATTTCCATAATATTATTTTGAATAGCTGGACCCTGAAATTGAATATCATTCAATGATTTTCCATTATTCGATTTGGCTGACCCATCGAAAACAACTCGAAGTTTGGTTGTTAAGCTATCTTTTTTTATAACACCATGATGGGGCATGTAATACGAGAAATCATCATAATCAGTACATGTCATAAGAGACATGTGATTCAAATCAATATATTCATTAATGAATTTAAAATACATACCTTTAAACTCATCATTTTTTTCCATTCGTGCTTCCAAATTTAAAAATCTTTTAACAGCTAAGTTTCGTTACTCCCCCAATTCAGATGGATTTTCTTTCCAAGGAATCTTGACAATAAATTGGCCATTTTTCGCTTTCCTAAAAGTCTCCTTAAAATAATTTTCACAGTATTCGTCTTCAGCTGAACGTAATACTTTAACTTGTGGTTCCTCCACCTCCCAAAATTTTTGCAATAAATCTTGATCGAAATCAGTGTTCCTTGACTGAACGGAAAAATGACAATTTATACGTTTAATCGGATGAAGCATATTTCCGGTTACAATGTAACCAAAAACAGTGTTTTGCAATATGGGTAAATTTTTACCTAAATAAATTCGACCATCCAACAAAATATCCCAAAAAAGACTAGCATCAATTAACATATCAATTTTATTTGTGACATTAAAAGAGTTATCCGCTAATGAAACATGAGAGGGTATATTCCATTGAGAAATATCAAAAT
Organism: Ophraella communa; assembly: GCA_035357415.1. NCBI lineage: Eukaryota > Metazoa > Arthropoda > Insecta > Coleoptera > Chrysomelidae > Ophraella > Ophraella communa. The sequence goes on from CM068993.1 coordinate 19,452,844, forward strand.
TATAGCCTGGTAAATCGTTTGTAATATTAGGCACAATGAAACAGTTAATCGTAGTGGAAAAATCATTTATCCTTGAATTAATCTTTACTTTACACCTTTTGTTTACGGCAGAATAAGAATTATTAATCCCAGAAATGCAAACATTTGCGTTCTCAGTTTTTAATCCTAACCTTTTGCAAAATTCCTCACTAATAAAACATGATTGGCTTCCTGAATCTAAAATTACCCTCGCAATGATAAACTTACCAAATCTATCCTGAACCTTAATCTTTGCAGTACCCAATAAAACATAATTATTGTCAATATTTTTGAAACCTCTATTTGTTACAGCAATTGACTCATTACTCTTTTGAGCGACATCGTAATTAAATAATACAGAATTAACACTCGGAATTTGATTAGAAACCTCTAAATTGTCAGAACTCATATTTTGAGATTCTTCGTTAACATTGTTTCGAGAATTTTCTTCATTTTTGTGCAACAAACTGCTATGTTTGCGTTTACAAATTTGGCATCCTTTTGCCTGACATTTTAAACTAAAGTGACCAGTACATAAACAATTGCAACACAGCTTTAATTTTTTAACCTGTTCCCACCTATCTGAAACCGATAATCTAAGAAACTGTTCACACTTGTAAATCAGGTGATTTTGTTTGCAAAAATTACAAGATATTTGACTATTACTTTTGACTAGAAAAGATTTTGCGGACAGTTTATTTTTATTTTCATTTTTAGGATTATTATTTTTAAAATTATTATTTGCCGAACTACTTGTAGATGCTTGATTAAGCTCTAAAGTTTCCAAAAATTTGCTCTCTTTTTAAAAAATTAAAAAATTAATTTAAATCTGGTAATGAGTTGTCTGACTTTAACATTTCCCATTCCCTATTAGTAGTTTTGTCCAACTTACAACAAACTAAATGTATTACTACAGCATCCCAATGATCAGTGGGTAACTGCAACGTTTTAAGTGCGCATAAATGTTTTCTAACCGTATCAATTATATTTCTTAATTCATGCGCCGATTCTCTACCTATATTCTTAATATCAAATAAAGCCTTCATATGATTGTTTACCAGCATACGCGGGTTACTGTATCTGCTACACAAAGTATCCCATGCATGCACATAATTTTGAGACGAAAAATCTAAACTTTGTATAATTTTTAAAGCTTCGTCGGTCAAACTAGATCTCAAATAATGAAATTTCTGAATATCTGTAAGTGTCATATTATTATGAATTAGTGCCTCAAATGTGTCCCGAAATTCCATCCATTTGAGGTAATCTGAATTAAAAACAGGTAACTTAATTGGAGATAATTTAACACCTTCCAAACCACTTATATGAGAGCGTAAATCGTGCACACCTCGGCCAACATACTGCATATCTGCTGTATCTGTCGAATTTGAATCTTTTATACAACGTTTTAACATCGATTTTCCTACTGACAAATTTTTGCTAATTTTACTATCAAAAATTTGTCTGTGTTCATACTCATTTTCCAAATTGTCATCCGTAATTAATATCTCTATTTTAGTTTGTATTTCTTCAAATTCAACAGATATATTGGCGGCTCTTTGAACTTGTAATTCAAGTTCAGAAATTTGATCCTCGCTTAAATCATTAATCGGTATGTTTTTAACACAATCTAAATATTTTACATAATTCTCAAATTTCCTTTCTATAATATCTCTCTGTCGATACAGCAATTTTAAATCAGATTTAGCATTCGGCATTTTTAATCAAAAAACAGTACTAGCTATCTTAAATAATAAGAATGTACGTAATCAATAATCCAGTAATCAAAAAAGAACGTCTAAATTAACTTATAGATAATCCAATAATCAATCAAAAGTTAAAATAATTAATCAATAATCAAATCGAAAATTCACAAACAAAGCAAATTCCTCTAACACCCCAAATTTCAGAAATGGGTGCGTAATCAAAATAGGTACTTTTTCCTAATCTCAAAGTTAATACCAATATAAATCAAAATAAATAAAGATACCTATTTCAAATTGGTAATAAATCAAATTTTTTAAACAATTTTAATCAACAGGAAAATGCAATCAATATTAATAATCATAAATCGTTACTCAAATTATTTATTAATTAATTTAATCTTAATCTCAAGTGCCAAAAAAAACTGCAATAATCAATAATGCAACAATAAAACTCTATCCAATAAAATCATTTAAATCATTAAACATGCATGCTTCCACAAGTCTCGGAAACATTAAAATCACACAAGGATAGAAATAATAAATGGAAAAATCTTACAGGTTATATATAGACGGGGAGCGGGCTACAGAAAACAGGGTCGATAAGGTGCGCGCCATTTCATCTTGTAAACTGACGGGCCCAACTTAGTACATCACCAAACGCCACTTCCTAAGGTCAGCCAAGGTCGGATATGAAAATGCCAACCGGTTTTCCCGGACGAAAAAATTGGGTGAAAAACCTCATAACGTGCGCGAGTGAAACCTTTTGCAACGTGTAGTTTGAACCTCAAGTAAGAGCGGTGTAATAGCGCAAGAAGTTTTGCGGGCCGAAAAACCCTCGTAAGAAGTGATCGAAACTGTCGGAAAATTCATCTGAAAAACCTCATAACGTGCGCGCGCGAAACCTTTTGTAACGTGCGGTTTAAGCCTCAAATAAGAGCGGTGCAATAGTGCAAGAAGTTTTGCGGGCCGGAAAACCCTCGTAAGAAGTGATCGAAAGTGTCGGAAAACCATGGATATTCATTCTGTATTATTTACGTTTGCGATGTTAATAAATTTTACTGAATTTTATTTATTGATCATACAGCTCAATTCTATTCCGTTTATTATAACATTGCATCTGGAAAGTATCATAATCATTGAAAAATGAAATGCGCACGTTAGATAAGTAAATACTGTAACGCATTTTTGCAACAATAGAGGCGAGTGCCGAGATTGCCATCTTGCCTCGACGTTCCTCAAATTTTCTTGGGGCACCACGAGCCGTTACTCAATATTGAGCAATTTTTTCAAAAAGTATAACTATTCCCAGAAGTTTTAAAAAAAATTTGATCAAAATCAATTGATAATTGGTGCTGTAAATGAATTTAAAAAAAAATAGAAGCCCGTTTTTTGCGTTGTTTGCGGCGCTCGAACAGGTGGAAAATGAGTAAGCGCTATAAAATCACGCTCGCGATAAAAAATGATTATATTTCAGCGAGTTTTCATCGTATCCTGATGATTTTTTTTTTAATTTCGGGTAGCTCGAAAAGATATACGCTGATTTTCCTCAATTTTTTTCGGAGGTTTTCCGGCCTGCAAAACTTCTTGCGCTATCACACCGCTCTTAGTTGAGACCCCAAAAACCTAATGAAAAAGTTTCGCGCGCGCACGGTATGAGGTTTTTCAAATGAATTTTCCGACACTTTCGATCACTTCTTACGAGGGTTTTCCGGCCCGCAAAACTTCTTGCACTATTGCACCGCTCTTATTTGAGGCTTAAACCGCACGTTACAAAAGGTTTCGCGCGCGCACGTTATGAGGTTTTTCACCCAATTTTTTCGTCCGGGAAAACCGGCTGGCATTTTCATATCCGACCTGTGCTGACCTTAAGAAGTGGCGTTTGGTGATGTACTAAGTTGGGCCCGTCAGTTTACAAGATGAAATGGCGCGCACCTTATCGACCCTGTTTTCTGTAGCCAGCTCTGGGACTAATAATCTTCCCCAGGATTCGGCGGCAAATCGTTGAAATTCCATCACTATCGCAGTTACTTCTAAAATCACTTTTTATATTTTTAATTCGGCACGATGGACCAAACAAAATAACGAAATAAAATACAAGACAAAATGAGTACAAAGTTAATTTCATGCAGACAGAATATTGTTGCTTTTAACATTTGGTCAATTCGACATAGTGGACTGTATATTTAAATTAAACTCAATTAGGTTACTGGTTTATAACAAACTTTTAATTTTAAACCAAACAAAAAAAAACATTTACATTGTTACATAAGAAACAAAATCAACAGAGTGAGTGCTTGTATGGATATATTCGAAAAATATTCGTTCATCCCTTCCTTGAAGGTCAAGACGCCAGACGCGCGGTTGCCACATCTAATTTAAAGTCTAGATAAATTAACCAACATTTTATGAACAAATGAATTAAAAATCTAAAAGTAATTGTAATGAAGAAAAATATTTTAATAAGTAGTTTCTGTTAATTTGCATAGATACATTACGGTTACTTACGTTCAAATGTAGGTATAAGGTCGTTAAGCCCCCAATCGTTTAACAATACTTTAGTTATTTCGTCCATTTAAAAGCCTATTAAGATTAAATTGTCCACATACGTTGAATATGTAATAACGAAACTTCACACAAGAAATAATATCGACCCTATTTACACTTTCACTTTCTAACAAGTAGCAAAGTATTGACTGCCACCGACCACTCCAAACACGCCAAAACGTAATAAAAGGTAGGGGTAAGGACCGTTGTAACTTAACTGTGATTCTAAATTAAATAAGCCTAATTTAAAGGGACACAACATATTATTTGGATTAAACAACAGCGTTTTAAGATTAGAAATCGAAATTCCAAAGTATAAGTCAAAAATACTGTTTAACTGAAAATATGAAATACAATTTTGTGTAATTGAAATTTAAAATTATATCTTCTTAAATTTAAATATAGCCTTTTAGATTGCTTAAACTAGTATAGTTTTAACGTATTTCAGGTTATTAATTACTATTTTAACTTGTATTAATCTTTCTTTTTTGTTGGTTAAACGTTAAAGTAACTTAACAGTAAATGTCGTTTATTATAAACTGAACGAATTATAAATTAAAAATGTAAGAACTTTAGTATTGTAAAAAGCTAATTAACGATTGTAACTTAACTTATTCATTTATGTTTCCTTGTGCTACTACAGTCCTTAACATTTAACTCAGTAAGTATGTTTGTTTCAAACCAATCGTCATTTGCTGTTACACATTTTTCAATAATTTCTTGACTTTGTAAATTATCATCTTTCGATCCTCTTCATTCATCTGATCGACATGATGTGTTTTTGGTATAGAGACCTGTTCGAATGCTGCCTGAGTTAATCCATCTGCGAAAGGTTCATATCTAAGTTTTGACTATCGATAATAACATCTTTCTTTGCATTTTCAATGATACCACAGATTTCTTCAATAATTGGAAAATTTGCTTCAGTATTTGGAATCAAGCCATTAGCCCCCAATCTGACAGAATTCTCACGTGGGAAAATAAATGTGTGTCCTAAAAAATATAACGCAAATAAATAATAGAAATTGAATCTCAAAATTTTGTTTCACAACGTTAATGGTTGTCTTTTGAAATTTGAGTAAGTAGCAATTAATTAAACGTTTTTAATTTCCTATTAGTCATTTTATTCATCGACTTTACATTGGTTTTTCAGCGTTTTTCAGGTCATTACTAGTAAATGTTGCCGATGTTTACCCAAAGTTCATAAGACTTGATAAAAAATTTACTAAAATCAGTTCTTTATATTGTTGATAAGTTAAGTTCTGAAGACTTCGAATACTTTTTTGAATGTTTAGAACAACTGGATATATTTAATGAAACCATTGTTATATTAGGTGACTTCAATGTACCCAAGTTTGTAGATCAAAGCAAATTAGATCTAAAAACATCAACTGTGTTGGATTTTTTAAGTGTATTTAATTTAGTTCAATACAATGATGTGTCTAATAACTTAGGTCGTTTATTAGATTTAGTAATGTCATCAGAGAAATGTGATATTCATGATGATTCTTCACTGGTTAAAGAGGATGGTCATCATCCTGCACTTATGATAAGGATAAAAAACTTGGGAAAAAAGGAAATCAGGTTTTTACCAAATTCTAATTCGAAAATGCATAATTTTCGGAAAGTATATTTCACTTCTCTGTATTCTGAACTATTACAAACTAATTGGGACTTTTTAGATAATTACGATGATACTAGGAACAATAAATAACTGCACAGTTAAACTGTGCAGTTATTTATTGTTCCTAGTAAGATGAACTTCCAAAAAGTAGAGGTTAACACAATCAATTTAATTACGATGATGTTAATATAGCATTAAAGCAATTTTATAATATATTGTACACAATAGTTGACAGATGGGTTTCGGTATACAAAAATTATAAACATAAGTATCCAAATTGGTATCACTCAGATATTATTAAGAATATTAAACTCAAAGCCAAAAACCGTCAAAAGTATAGAAAAATAGGTAACGAAATATATCACTTAGAATTTAAAAGATTGCGCAAAGTTATTAAACAGCAAATTAAAACTGCATATAACAATTATATTGAAAACATTCAAAACAGTATTACCAGTGAAACAAAATCATTTTGGTCTTATGTACATATTAAAAATAAGTCATCGCGAATTCCAGATGAAATGTGCTATGAGGGAAATACTTTTGATAATCCCCAGGATATTGTCAACATTTTTAAAACATTTTTTGAAAAAGTATATGTATCTACTGACAATAATGAACCAGAGGACATCAGCGTTCAGGGTTTTAATTTACCAACCATTAATTTTTTGAACTTTGAAGAAAATAAAATTCTGGAAGCTTTTAAAAGCTCCTACTGGTCCAGATAATATTCCAGTATTTCTAGTTAAAGATTGTACACAAATATTTGTCAAACCGCTTCAAAAACTGTTTAATTTGTCTTTAGAAACTGGAAAATATCCTGAAATATGAAAAGTATGTCCTATATTTAAAAATGGAGTTAAGTCTGATATAGCTAATTACAGACCAGATTTAATTCTGTCTAAGTCTGGTGTTTTGCAAGGCTCCAACCTAGGACCGTTATTATTTTTACTTTATATTAATGAGTTGTTTCAAGAAATTAACTGTAAAAAATTTTGTTTTGCGGACGACTTGAAAATTTTCTGTAAGATCGACACGATTGTTTAGAACTTCAGCGTAACTTAACTGCTATTGATACATGGTGTACTAATAAACTAATATTAAATTCTGCAAAATGTAAAGTAGTTAGTTTTTGCAGGAAATTGACGACAGTTAACTTTAACTATATAATTCAGAACTCTGTTTTGGAAAAATGTAATAGCCTCAGGGACTTAGATGTCATTTTTGACTGCAAGTTAACTTTCAATTTGCACATTGAACAAAAACTTTCTGAAGCTTTGAGAATGTACGATTTCCTTATTAGGAATGGCAGAAACTTCACCAACATAACGCCAATAAAATTATTATACTATTCTCTAGTACGTCCAAAATTAGAATATTGCAGTTTAGTTTGGTATCCTATATATAATTGTTATATAAAAGATATTGAAAAAGTACAGAGAAAACTTATAAAATTTCTTATATTTAAAATTGATGGAATCTATCCTAACCGTGGATGTGATAATAATACATTATGTTGTAGAGTTGACAAGGTTAGTTGAGAATTAAGGAGAGAAATTAGTTCATTAACATTTTTGTATAAATTATTACATAACAGTATTGACTGTAACGATTTATTAGCACAAATTAATTTCAACGTTCCTCAAGTTAGATCTAGATCAAACGTTTTATTTAAGTGTCCAAGAGCAAGAATTAGTTAAATCGCCTCTTTTTGTCATGTGTAAGAATTATAATAGTATTTGCAATCATTGTGATATTTTTTCGTGCTCACTTAATGATTTGTTAAAAATGGCTTCTCTCTTAGATTAGGTCTTTACTATTACTTTGTAGATGTTATACTATTGAATTATGTGATTATTTTTTTGTATTTGTCCTATAAATGGGAAACTGTTGGACAATAAAGCTATTATTATTATTATTATCAAAAGACATGCACTTACTCAGCTATTGCTGGTAATATTTACCTATCCCGAGCGTAAACGCAAATGGGATTAGGCTCAAAACTTACATATTTAAAAATTTTCTAACAGTATGACATGTGTTTAAAATTGCCGCTTTTTGCAAGTCCTTAAAAGTGTTTTTATGAAGATCGAGTTTTTTAAGACTGTCTTCAAGACTTTTGGGAATGAGTCCAGTTGATGATACGATGATCGGTACCACCTCCACTTTTTCTGCATGCCACATCTGTCCCACTTCTATGGCAAGAACGTTGTTATTGTTGGGAACTGCAACATCCACCAACAGCACCGATTTAGCTTTCTTATCCACTACTACAATGTCGGGTCGCTTATTCGTCACCTGTCTATCGGTGATAATGGACCTATCGTAGTAGAGTCTAAAATATGCATTCTCGAGCACTGCCTGTGGATTGTATTATAGGGTGTATAGGTATTTAGCAGTCCATATTTGTTGGCCAGTTTCTGGTGGATAATATTACACAGCTGGTTGTGCCTGCGTAAATAATCCGTATTGGCTATGGTTGAACATCCTGATGTGATGTGTTGTATGGTTTCCGATGTTTGTTGGCACTGTCTATACTTATCCGTTGTAATAGTTGGGTCCCTGATTACAAATTTTTGTAGTTGTTCATATTAATTACTTGATCCTGAATGGCCATCATAAATCTTTTAGTCTCTGGGAACAGGGTACCGTCAGCAAGCCACCTATTTGATGCAATTTTATAAATGTGTGGTTGGTTTAGGTCGTGATGATGTCGACCATGTAGAGCTTTTTGGGCCCATTTTACTTTTTTTTCAGCATCTGTTGTTATTTTCAAGTCCATATGAGGGTCGGCTAAATTTAGAGGCGAGTATTTCTTATCTGCTCCTATGACAGACTTATGTAAGTTAGATGTCAGTGATTTTGTGATAAAGAAGTCTAGTAATCTATTTATCTGTTTGTTATGTAGATTTACTATATCGCATGAAGCTCTTCCTCCCTCCTTTCTCGGTAGTGTTGTTCTAAGCACTGACGATGTTGGATGGTGACATCTGTACTTTGTCAACATAGTTCGGGTTGTTCTCTGAATATCTTCCAATTCGGTTTTTGTCTATTGTAAAATACCGAAGGAATAGGTCAACACAGGTACGGCATATTATGTATTAATGGATCGGTTTAGATTTCCTGCATTCAACTCAGATTTTAGTAGGGAACTTACCCTTTGTGAATACTCATCCCTGATTTTAGCCTCGGAGTGTTTTTGTTCTAACAATCTGGCTTGTTGAAATCCCAAGTATTCATATCCCATGTGTATATATCACTGGAGAACCTTTCGGTTATATCCAGAAGATGTCGAATTTGTTGTTGATTAGAAGCAAAAATTTTTATATCATCCATATAAAGAAGATGGGAAACGGTGTAGTTGGTGTTTCTATTAGTCTTAAGATTGAAGCCATATTTTGTGTCGTTGAGCATGGTAGAAAGTGGATTCATTGCCAAACAGAACCACAGTGGACTAAGTGAGTCGCCTTGGAATATTCCCCTGCGAATAACAATTTCGTTAGTCTTAATGCAGTAACCGTTAATGTTAACCTGAAGGCTTGTTCGCCATTGCTTCATTGAAGCTTCAAGAAAAGTAACTATAATGGGATGTACTTTGTAGATGTTTAAAACACTTATGAGCCAGGAATGAGACACGCTGTCAAATGCCTTGCAGTAGTCAACAAAAGCAGTCGAGATGTTGCGAGATTGCTTTTGTGCTTGCTTTAGGATCACAAAGTCAATGATAAGTTGTTATTTACATCCCTGGTGACCACGTTTACATCCCTTTTGCTCCTCTGCCAAGATGTTATTTTGGTCGACATGCCTATAAATTCGGTTAGTGATGCAAGATGTTAATATTTTGTAAGCGTTGGAAGACATGTGATTGGTCTATACTGGGAAGGATCCTGAGTGTTAGCTGTTTTGGAGAGCATATGGGTCAAACCATGAGTAAAAAAGGTTGGAAAGGCTTCTGGATGTTGAAGGATATGTGTAAATTTCGATGCCAATACTTTGTGTAGGCTGCTAAATTTTTTGTACCAGAAATTTTGGATATTATCAATTCCCGGAGCTTTCCAACTACTAGTCTGTCCTATAGCTTGGTTTACATCAGCTGTTGTGATGTTATCAAACATCATTGGAGCAATGTTTGACTTGCCCTTCTCGGATTCTATCCATGCTGCACCCTCGTTGTGTTTTTGAGGATTGGACCATATTGAAGACCAATAGTCAGTAAGTTCATCCTTTCTTAGAAGATTATGGTTGTTGTTTGTTTCGGCGCTGCTAAGTTGTCTATAGAACAGCTTTTCATTGCTGTTGAATAAATGATTTTGTTGCTTTTTCTGTGTACATTTAACGTATTGAGATAATCGTTTAGATTTTGCCTTTAGCTTTTGCCTAAGAAGGTCCATATATGAGCATAAGTGATCCTTATACCTTGGATGTCCTGTGTTGGTTTTAATTTTTTTAAAGATTTTCCTGACTTTATTAGTTAAGCGTCTAGAGGGTTTCGTGCTGTTTTTAAATTCTGTATGTTGTCCCAACTCCTTCCTTATGTCATTAATGGACTTCTCCAGTCGCTGTTGCCACCAACGTTTATGTTGTTTCTTCTCGAAACAATTCTTATTCGGAAACCGGACTTGTTGATTGTGACTTCGTAGCACTGCAACTGCACCACAGTAGATAAGGGTGTGGATTTCTTCTAGTGTTCGGCAGTCCTTGGCACGATCATTTAAAAGTAGATTAAAAAGTGCAAGAATCCTATTGGTGTTCTTATTTGATCTTAGCTTCGGCAATATTGGTCGCTGAATTGGGTTGGTACCATTAAATTCTGCTATTGCTTTAGAGAGTTCGGCAGCAGCATTTTCTTGTTCGTCTGTTTGTGTGTCATTCTCTATGTTTTCGTTTTGTTCCATGTTTGGTGTGTCCTCGCTAGTGTGGTCATTAAGTCTTACATTATCCAGATTATTATTTGTATGTTGAATTACATTACGATCGTCTTCTGCTTTTCGGTACACTTTTTGTTCGGAAACCGGACTTGATTGTGACTTCGGATAACTGCAACTGCTCCACAGTAGATAAGGGTGTGTATCTCTTCCAGAGTACGGTCGTTCTTGGCACGATCATTTAAGAGTAATTAAATTGATTGTACTAACCCTTACTTTTTGGAAGTCCATCTTAATTTAAGAGTAAATTAATGACTACAAGAATCCTATTGGTGCTCTTATTCGTTTTGGGTTTGGGCAATATTGGTCGGTGAATTGGGTTGCTACCATCAAATTCTAATATTGCTTTAGAGAGTTCGGCAATAGCATTTTCGTGTTCGTCAGGTTGTGTGTTACTGTCTGTGTTTGGGTTTTCGTTTTGATCAATGTTTGGTGTCTCATCGCTAGTGTGGTCATCAAGTCTTACATTATCCAGCTGAGCATTTGTATGTTGGATTACATTACGATCGTCTTCTGTTTGGAGGTCAAGAAGTACTTCACTTCGTATTTGTTGCATTAGTGGACCAGGTAGTAAATTGTTTTTAATAATTGTTCGACGCTGGTCAGCAATACATTGCTCCGTAACATGTTGAAAGTCCGGATATTGTTCTATAAATGCTCGATGAAGGGCGAATCTGTAGGTTGTTAAATCTGTCTCGATTTTGGTGATTTTAAAATAGGAACGTATTATGAAGGAATTCATCTCAGTAGTCCACTTCATACGTTTCCTGAGCTTTCCGGCTTTAGTGGTCATGGATGTACCGTCCTGCGATACTCCAGAAACAGCAGAAACCGGTGGAGGAGATTTGGTGTTATTTTTCTCTTGTGTTGTCGCAGTAGTCATACTCGGTGTCACGCTGCGCATGCCACTAACCGAGGAAGAAGATGCATCATTTTTTGAACAAGCCTTTCTGTCATCAACTTGAACGCGACAAGAGTTGTAGGTGTTGCAATGTCGATTCACCTGACGATTCCTGAGTAATAAGGTATCGGTAACAATTGAATTATTGCTGCCCCTAGAATCCGTGGAGCAAACAGCCGACATACCAGGTACACCGGCCGTGTGGGATTGTGAGCGTAGTACTCTACCCACCTGGGGTAATATAGTTTTAAAATTCGACATTGTTGTATTTGCATTTTATACCTACTGCCAGGTACTACTATTTTCCCCTGGTAGCCCAGGTAACTCGAACCCCAAATCGCTATAGAATTGATAGTATGTATTCTATGTCGTCTTTGCAGCAAATCGAGCATGTCATAGTTTACAACTGTAGAACAAGTCGTTGGTCAGTAACTACTTTGGTAACCGTTTGGTGAATCTACTACCACAGAGGCGCCTTCTTCTGTGTCTTCCTCTACTTCACGCATATTTTGGCTAGCATCCGCTTCGGATTCCACTAATGGCTCCGTTGGGGTCGAGCCTGGGATATCAATGGTGGTGTACATTTCTTAAAAAATTATGTAATTGTGGATTTTTTAATCGATGTCTGACACAAAGATTGATCTCTTTTGAATATGCTTTCCTTGCCTTTAAAGTGGGTTTTAAAATGCCGATTAAAGTTTGATAAAACCCACTTTTTTTGCTTCCTGTGCTATCATTTTCGCAATACGCTTTCCTTTTGAATTTACATATACAGCACTAAATAAGGGCCATCTGCTAGGTCACCTCTACCTCTGGCTGGTCTATTTGTGATAAAAGATCACCTGATAAGATTTTACCACATTTTTAATATGAAGTATTATATTAGCTTCTTCTGAAGGGCCAAAATGTTAGCTTCTGAGCTTGAGTCGCTTAACGAGTGTCGGCTTTTCCTGTTAGCTTTTTGTTCAGGTAACTGAACTTTTTTCACGATATTGCCTCCTTTCTATAGATATATTTTGCAGTTATTAATAAACATGTCTAAAGTTTTCCTATCTCCATCAACTATATGAAATAGGGAGGGTTTTTTGAAAAATATATCGAAAAACAAAGCCTTTTCCTCATCTGGTAAAACATTGGTCAAAATATTTCGGGAAAAGTCTTCAAGTTTTTTTATGTCCTCGTCTTTGATTGAGCTGATAGTTTCAAAATTCGCATATCCATTATATGCCAGCATATCGACAATGTAACTGGGTAAGTTACTTTTCATCCCAACTCTGTTTACGATCTCTAAAATATTCGTCTTGTTTTCCTTTACTCGATCCATTATTTCTACCAATGAAAATAACAATTCTTATGCAATTAATGGATACACTGTTTCCCATACTCGGTTCCATATAAGGATGCACTTGCACACTACAGAGATCTCGTAAACCAGAAAAGATACAGAGATTATTAAATAGGAAGAAAGTTGCGCCTTGGCAAATCCTACAATGTTATATTTTGCCGCACACTTGTTATTCGATAAGGACAAGTGGTTTGAGACTGTCGGGCGTTTAACGTGTACGTAACCCATTAGATTCACGGTGCTTTTTGACGTCTGATATGAAAAATCGAATCGACAATACATTTTTTCGTTCCTTTATACCAAGTATTTCGTAATGGATATAATACATAAAAAAATTGTAAATTAGATATTTCGTATTAGGCGCCCAAAAATAGTATACATTCTCCGGAGGACGGCAGAAATAAAGCTAGAAATTAATACAATATTATCATCTAAAATTGGCGAAATATGTTAGGAAGCGCAATATTATTTGTTTCAAAAAAGTTTTTTAGGGATATTTGGAATGATTGTGAATGGATTGCGGGGATTGCGAAGTGATTGCGGTGATTGCGAAGCGACTGCGATGATTGCGAAACGACTGCGATGATTGAGAGAGAGAGAGAGAGAGACATAAGCTTTATTGTCATGAAAATTTTTACAATTTTATGGACAAAGCGACAATTTAAAAATAGTTAAAAATATAAAAAATAACATAAAAAACACTGACTGTACCAATACAAAACAAAATATATAAAATACAAACTTAAATTAATAATAATAATAATAATTAATAATTATAATACAATGCAAGCAACGTACATCATACTAAATGAACTACGCCAATTTACTCAAGAGTCTAGGGTAGATTGTAGAATTCAGCCACCGAATAGTAAGGTCTCTCATGCAGAAATGCCGTTGCCAATCTCCGGAATCTAACAAATGTATTTGCCACCTTTAATTCTAAAGGTAGCTGATTGAATAGCTTCTTGGCATTGAAGGTGATGGAATTTTTTACCAGATCAGAGGTGGGTATTGTTAAGTAAATGTCGGAATTTTTTCTTCTAGTAGGGTAACTATGAATTGGTCTCTCAGATAAATTGTGAAAGTGTTTGCGAACCAAACACACGGATTCCAAAATGAATAGAGCGGGAAGAGTTAAAATTTTGTATTTCTTAAAATAGAATCCGCAATGCGTCCTACTACTCAAACCATAAATGTAACGAATAGCTCTTTTTTGTAGCTTGAAGATAGATTCAAAGAGGTGCAAACTACAAGACCCCCAGAAAGGTAAACCATAGCGAAGGTGCGATTCGAATAAAGAGTAGTAGGTTGTTAAAGCAGTACAAGAATCAAGCTGCTTAGATACAGATTTAATGGCAAAACAAGCAGAGGATAATTTTTTAGCTAAAGTGTCTACATGTACAGACCATTTAAGGGCATCGTCAATGTGGAGACCAAGAAACTTAATTGAATTTGAAGATCTTATTAAGTCGTTGTTAAGTTTGAGAGGTTGCAAAACTCCTTTGTAAGATAAAACTAAAGTTTTCTCAGTGTTAAAACAAAGCCCGTTCGAGTCAGACCAGGACTTAATAGTAATGAGATCTTTGCCTATGGTAGAATGTAAAGTTAGTATATCTGGACTGTTCCATGTTACACTAGTGTCATCAGCAAATAAAGTGAATTTACCATTAATTCGTAAGTCTGTGACATCGTTAATGAATACCAAAAAGAGAATTGGACCCAAAACTGAACCTTGGGGTACACCACTGCTAACTGGTAAATGTTTCGAAAGTTTTCCATTTGCTCGCACCAGTTGTTCTCTACATCCCAGGTAAGATTCAAACCATTTTAAAGGAATACCACGGATGCCATAATATTCCAGTTTGTTTATCAAAATTCCATGATCAACACAATCGAAGGCCTTTGCGAAGTCACAAAAAACCGAAGCCGTGAAAAGTTTATTATTAAGTGAGGTATATATTTCATTAAGAACAGAAAACATTGCGTCATTAGTACATTTATTAGGTAGGAAACCGAACTGTTGGAATTTCAAGATTTTATATTTGAAAAGAAAGGGCAATAGACGGTTTTTCATTAGTCTTTCGATTATCTTCGATAAGATTGGTAATAAGGCAATAGGACGATAGTTACTAGTATTACGTTTCTGGCCACCCTTGTGGAGAGGAACAATTATTGCTGTTTTTAGACAGTTAGGAAAGAGGCCTTTTTCAAAGGATTCATTGATCATAGAACATAAAACGTTAATCACCGCATCAGGAATATTTAAAAACAACTTAGCCGATAACCCATCAATGCCACAGGAAGTCTTGTTTTGAATACTGAGTATGGTTTGCACAAGCTCAAATTTATCTATTGGTCTAAGGAAGAAACTATCAGTGATTCTTTTAGAAGGAACGAGGAGATTGCGAAGTGAAATTTACATAACTTTTCTGCAAGTTAGTAAATTTCTGCCTGCACTTGAAAGCACCAGCTTTGTCAGCTTCAATATTAAAACCTTTCGTTCTTAGCTTGAAAGCTATTTGTCTCCATAATTCTAACTTATGACTTTTTTTATCATTGAATAATTTACTAAATTTTTCGGAGCCCCTAATATCCAAAAATGTTTTTGTGCATTCCATGTCCAGCTCTCACACTTTACTGTTTTTAGAAACCCAAATTTCTTCCTCATTTTGGAATTGAGCTGCATTTTTGAATAAATCTAAAAATATGTCTCAATTTTTTTTATTTTATTATGAGGCTCTAGCGGCCTCATAATTTGGAGTTTGGCTGGATCGGTAAGACCATATTCTAGTAAGTGTCCACTTTGAACAGCTCTTACGACATAATCCAATGTGAATTCATCATCTAATGCGGCAACAAAATTTATAATTAGGTACAGAATATTTTATATTTTTATATTTATTTATTTATTTATTTTATTTTCGTTATAGACGTTAACCAAACCTACCCTTAAACGTCTCACTGCTTACATACTATTACCGGAGCATGTTTGGTAGTTTGACATACCACTCTCGCTTACTTGCTTACCACTTCGAATGTGACGTCATTATTCTCACGCGAAAATGAATTCACTGCCATTCGAATTGGTCTATAGGTAACAAAACAAATATTATACAGATAGAAAATACTGATATATGACAGACGACACGACAGTTATCAGTTCAGTTATCATGACTCGAACGAGCGATGACCAATAACAATGACAGTCAGTCAATACGAACGCATGGAAAACTTACGCACAAAACTATGTATAGATGGACAAATTGCACTTATATTGCACGTTGATCTTTTCTCAGATTTACTTCGTTAATGTGTGATATTTTTCAGTTCGATATTCCAAACTTAAACGTAGAAAACGTACGAATGTTGCGATCGGCGTACTAGCGTACTAAACAGAGTGAAAAGGTACCAGATCTAGTACGAAAGTACTAGGACTGGCAAAACTGTTGTGAAAGTATGTGAAAGATTCTCAAAAAACATCAAACTATTCACCTGTCACAGACCATGATACAACAAATGTATTCGTTGTATCATTCCCACAGACCACTGATCACTACGAAGCTCTTTCATGTGGGAGCTGTTAATCCACCCCACTCCTTTTTCTCTCTATCACTCTCTGATTTCAGAGAGCTGGCAACATTGTCTCGCTAGTCTGCCATGAAGCTTGGTGAAAGTAACATCTATGTAAAACACAATCAGAGTTTTTATATTTTTTATAGTGGAATAAAGATTTATTATGGTTCTTCGACTTGTATCATTGTAGTGAATGTTAACGAACGTCCCATAGAATCCCACATTGGTGACCCCGACGTGATGATAGTGTTTTTCACATATTAAGTGCTTCATATTTCAATGATCGTCACTTCGGCGAAAATAGCAGACATCGATACAGTGAATCCACCATACACCTGACCAAAAGCACCTTTTCTCAACGTAAGAGCAGCAAGGATTATCAAGGGATAATAGTTTTATGTTTTCAAACACGTGAGTTTTTGCATAACCTTATTTCCTTCATCCCTGTGCTCTAAGGTCTAGTTCTGTGCTCTATGGTCTAGTTCTGCGCCCTGTGGTTAGTTCTGTGCCCTACGGCCTCGCTCTGTGCTCTACGGCTCACCACAGAACTACAACCATGGCTAGGAATCTTATATGTAAATAAAACTTCATTGTTATTAGTTGAGGTTCCAACCGCAAAAAACGCTGGTGTTCTTTCATATGTCACATCTGTCAAAGAATTTTCGTGTTTTGTGAATTTCATTGCCATTTTGTGTTTATAGTAAGTCAAGTTGGGTTACTCTTTACAGTAATTTATAGTGTATAAGAAGTATTTGTTACAATTCGTGATTAATTAGAGATAACATTGGGTTTTCAATGTTGTGTTCCTGGATGCAATAACTCCGATAAAACAGGATATCAAATGCATCGAATTCCTAAAGATGAACAAGTAAGTTGAATTAAAGTCAATAAAATAATAAAAGCCTTAAAATAATAACTTTTTAATAATATTTTCACGGTTATTCAATTTTTAATTTAAATATACAGTGAAATTTAATTTTTTAAATAAACCTTTAAAGTTTTATTAAACAGTTCTTTTTTTAATGTTTGTGTTGTGTCTAAAATACTTTAACTGTGAGAACTTTGGGATTAATTAATAATTTTAAGAGAGAAACATCTTATAAATATTAATTGAATATTTAATTTCAGCTATGCAATCTATGGTTGTCATTAATTGGATGGTTAGATTTAAAAGAAAAACCATTGTCTAGAATTCATGAATTACATAGAGTTTGTCATGCACATGTAAATAATTTATTGAATGTAATAAATATTTCATAAAGATGTATACTTGTGTATTATTGAAGAGACCTGCACATGCAAAATATTAATCAAAACCTATTAATATTTAAATACATTTAAGTTTCTCGCTTTATCTTATAGTTCTTGGTTCCAGACGCGAGGTGCCGTGAATATCGTTTTGGTGTCGAGGTTATAATGGCAGTTTCCGATCTATCTCAGTATAATATATATCTCTTATCTATGACTACAACTATAATGGACTGGGAAAGTAGTGACGTAAGTGTCAAACCAAATGATTCCAAACAACTTTTGTTGATAGTGTGTTTTATATGTGTTATTAACTATTTTATTGTATTTTCTTGATTTTTGGGGGTTAAGTACTGTTTTTTCATTGGTAAGTGTTCATTTATATGTTTTACATATCACTAAAGTAGACAAACAAACAATTTCCATAAAAACATTATAACATAACCTTAAAAATTGTGGATTTTCATAAATTTTAAAAATACGTATTAAAAAATGGTTCTTTAAAATATTTTGCTCATATGTATTTTATTATGATACTTGCCTAATATTTTAATGTATAATATTAATAAAATAACTCAAACAAAAGTTAATTCTGGAGATTTATAATGTTGCCGTTTGGAATCGTTTCATTGACATTTCACAGTTCGACACCATGGAACACAAATTTTGACGTCACACTTTCCTTGTCCATTGTTCTGTGTTCACGCCTATAGCCGTCTGCAACCCAATATACACCTGTAATTCTGGTTGCCTACTGTTGGATCTACATGGTACTGGTTGCATATGGAGCATCCACCAAGAAGTCCTTTCATCAACTGTTTATTTCCGAGTAGCGTAATTATTTTTAAGTTCTTTTACTATTTTTAGCAGATTTTGCTTTCGTAATGAGTGAACATTGTGTCACGTTTTTACTATACTGCATTTAGGATTGTTTTAACATTTTTCTTTTAGGTATAATTAAGTAAGTGTTTTTTCATGTAAGAAAAAGCATTTGAACCAACTTATTATATGTACATGCGTTATTTTCTCATTATATAGTTGTGTTGCGTCAAATCGATATCGTATATAACATTTAGTTTGTTCTTTTTGTTTCGTATGATGATTTAGTTGATGATTCCAGTGGCAGAAGATGATAGCAGAAAAAATGCAGTTATAGATTCAAAAGTTGTATTGCGTATATCAAAAAATTGTGACATATATCAAATTCAAATTTTTGACAGCGACTGACTTGAAAGTAGCCAATAAGAGCGCCACTGCCTAACGTTACTGCGTTCCGTTTCACGTATGTGTTAGTTTGGATTTAACATGCCCCCGGCCTTGGAAGCACCAGCTTCTAATGTATTTTCATGGAACAACGGGCAGATCTTAGTGAAGGCACGGCGTACCACTCCAGTTGCTGTTCGTATGTCCGCTACTCGGGATACTCCATCCTTGCCCGGAATGGTGGTGATGATGCGTCCCAGGCTCCATTTCAAAGGGGGAGAATTGTCCTCCTTTATGACCACAAGAGTATTGGGTTGTAGGTCTGGCTTGTGCTCACTCCATTTTATCCGAGTCTGCAGCTCTGAGACATATTCTTTGGTCCATCGCGTCCAAAAATGTTGTCGAATCTGCTCCACCCTCTGGTACCGGGTGAGACGACTAGTTGGCTCTTCGGTGAGGTCGGTGAAAGCAGGCGCTGTCAGCGGACGGCCAACCAGAAAGTGCGATGGGCAAAGAGGTAAGAGATCTTGTGGATCAGATGAGAGAGGATTGAGAGGACGTGAATTCATGATGGCTTCTATTTGTGCAAGAACAGTGCTTATCTCTTCAAAGGTCAGATGCGCGTTACCCACTGTTCGAAGCAAGTGATGCTTGCACGATTTGACCCCAACCTCCCATAAACCACCAAAATGAAGCGTATACGGCGGTATCAACTTAAATTTAATGTCGTGACTCTGCAATTTCAGAATGTGACTGTGATAAAAAATGTTTAAATTCGTTCATGAGGCCTACAAAGTTTCTACCGTTGTCAGAATAAATTTCTGCAGGTTTACCCCGCCTGGAAATAAATCTTTTTAGCGCTAACAAATAAGAATCTGTGGAAAGGTCGCTTGCTATCTCTAAATGTACTGCCTTTGTTACAAAACATATAAAAATGCAAATATAAGATTTGATTAGTTTAGAACCTCTGCCCTTTCGGTTGAGTACGAGCACTGGCCTGGCGTAATCCACTCCACAACGCATAAAGGAGAATGTTGGCGTGATTCTCTCTAGTGGTAAATTTCCCATAATAGGTGTAAGGGTTCGGCCTCTCAGTCGAGTACATACAACGCAATTGTGCACTACCTGCCGGGCGAGATCCCTGCCGCTGATTGGCCAGTATGACTCACGCACGCTGTAAAGCAGCGCTTGCGCACCTGCGTGCTTCAGTTGCTTATGCTCGTGACGGAACAACAGCACTGAAAACCAATGTTTACCAGAAATTAGTAAGGGATGTTTCTTTGCGTATGTAAATATTGCAGAATTCTGTAAACGGCCACCTACTCGTAGTAATTTATTTTCATCCAAAAAAATATTTAATCTGCACAATTTATTGTTTTTCTTTAAATTATTATTATTAATTAACATATCATATTCAACTGGAAAGGATTCAATTTGAGACATTTTTATTAACATTAAATCTGATAATTTCAATTCATCCACAGTAAGTGAGCTTGTGCGACGTTTATTTTTGTTGCATAAATTATAAATAAATCGTAATAAATAAGCTCCTGCTCGTTTCATGCGATTAAATTGAGAAAATCGTTCAAAAGAAAACAAAGACTGTGAAGATTGCGCTTGAGACGTTAAAGCAAGTACCTGCTTAATTTTTGTTTCAGGTAAGTCCTTCTGTGCAATTTCAAAATAATCCGTGGACATAGATTTTGTGCTATCAAAGGCATTGTCATGAAGTAAAGAGGGACCGTCCCACCACAAAGTTATTGAAGGCAAATCCTCCAACTTGACACCTCGCGACACGAGATCAGCTGAGTTCTGTTTTCCGCTGTTATGACGCCAGGGAACTTCCATAGTGATCTCGTGAATTTCAGATACCCTATTCTGAACAAATGGTTTGAGTAGACTGGGTGTCATGCGTAACCAGCCTAGCACTATTGTTGAGTCACACCAAAAAAAAACACCATCAAAATTGCAACGAAGCGATTCCCTAACTTTTTCATATAATCGTGCGCCTAATAAAGCACCGCTTAACTCAAGCCTAGGCATGCTTACAGGTTTGAGAGGGACCACCTTTCCTTTTGAACATAGTAATCTCACCAAAATATTTGAATCCTTGCAAATAGTGCGCACGTATAAACAGGCGCCGTACGCTGTTTCTGAGGCGTCGGTAAAAACATGCAATTCAATGCGCTCGGGATTACTACCGATGACATGACGCGGTATATGTATAGTATGCAAAATAGGCAGCGCTTTAGCAAACCGGTTCCAGACTAGGGCGACGTCACTTGGAACTTCGTCATCCCAATCTAATTTCAGTAGCCATAATTTCTGTAACAAAACTTTGACTGTCACTTTAACAGGACTCAGTAGGCCCAGTCGGTCGAATATCTGTGAAATATTTGACATTATACTGCGCTTAGTGATTTTACTATGTTCACTTTTAAATTGTGTTGTGTAGTGAAACTCGTCATTCTGGTTACAGAAACCTAAGCCTAACGTTTTAGAACTAGCCTGATCAATTAATAAAAAATCTTTTAAAATATTTGATGCTTCTGTCTCGTTATTTTTAAAGTTAAAACACCATTTGCGCAAAGGAAAACACGCTGCTTGCAACGCCTTCTCGGTTTGTTGGCAGATTGACAACAATTAAGATAAATCGTCGTGACCTGTAATCATATCGTCCACGTACATGTCCTCCGTAATGACTCTAATGACGTCACTGTCCGTGCAATTAGCAGCTACCTCTTTTAAGCAGCGGCAGCTTAAAAAGGGCGCTGATGCTGTACCGTATGTAACAGTATTCAATTGATAAATGCGTAACGGTTGCGAAGGTTCATCCCGCCAAAGAATTAATTGTAAATTTCTTTGTTTAGTATCAATTAAACACTGCCTGTACATTTTTTCTATATCGGCACATGCAATATAATTATGTTGTCGAAATCTTAACAAAATGTCCACTAAATCGCCTTGTATTGGTGGGCCAACCATTTGTAGGTCGTTTAATGAAAGGCCTGAGGATGATTGTGCGCTTGCATCGAACACCACCCTAAGTTTAGTAGTCGTACTGTGCTCCCTGAACACGCCATGATGTGGCAGAAAGTAGTGAGGTTTGCCGTAGTTAAACACCTCAGTCATGTGACCTAAGTTTATGTACTCATGTATAAAATCGGTGTATAATTTTTTATAACTGGGATTGCGTTGTAATCATTTTTCTAATGCCATAAATCGATTCTCTGCCATTGAATAAGTTTCTCCTAATGTGTTAGGTGAAGTTTTAAAAGGAATACTAAGGCAAAATCTTCCATTCTCATCGTACCTCATAGTCTGAACAAAATGGTTTTCACATGCACGCTCCTCTTTGCTGTAAATGTCCTGACTTCTAGGCAACTCCTCTAATTCCCAAAACTTGCGAAGTTGAGAATCAAAAGATTGTGTAAAGTTACAGTTACTGTAATTAAAATGTTTCGTATTAGTGTAAATGGGGCCTGAAATGATCCAACCTAGTTTTGTGTCGTGTAAGAATGGGCCATTACATAATCTAATTTTTTCAGTATTTAACAGATCCCAAAACTTGTCTGCGCCTATTAAAATATCTATGTCGTGTGATTTGTAAAAGTATGGATCTGCCAAAAGCATCTTTTCAGGAATCCTGACTTGTGCGCATTGTATAGGTACTGATGGCAGTGCTGAAGTAATATTCGAAAGAACAAAACATTGCAAATTCGTTTTATAAGCTGCGGTCCGTGACTGAATATCGATGTTACACACTTGCGTAGTTTGTGTCACCGAGTTTCCAACGTCACGTATTTCATGAGTGGACTGTATTAATGGTAAATTTAGTGAATCGCATAATTTCTTTGTAATAAAACTGCGCTGGCTGCCACTGTCAAGCAACGCACGCGCGGTGCGATATTTGTTGCGAACATCTGCTATTTCAATCAACGCCGTAGAAAGCAAAACAGGTTGATGGACACTACTTAGATCGCATCGTAAATTATCTATATGTGCCTTGTTTACCTGGATCGAACCATATGTGTTAAAATTATTTGATTGTGTTGACGTCGCTGGCGACGCGAAGAAGATGGCCTGTTGCGGCGTCTCGGTAACCGGTTCCCTATTAGAGTGCAGCGATAACATTGATGCAGACGATTTTTGTGCGTTTAAATCGTGCGTATTCCGGTGAACTAACGAGTTATGTTTATCGTTACAAAATCTACACGGCCCGAATCGACAGTTTGCAACAGTGTGGCCCTGGCGCAAGCAATTAACGCATAGGTTATTTTGTTTTACAAAATTTAGTCTTCCTATAACATCAGTGGCTAAAAATTGTTGACAAGAGTATAGTGGATGCGGCTTTTTACACATAAAACATGATTTATTAGATTGTGTTATGTTAGACTTGATATCGTGTTGCTTATCTGTGGAAACATTGCAGTGAACCCTTGTATTGGCGTGTGAAGTTTGTTTAAAATTATTATCGGGTTTGCTATGCGACACGGATAATGTTTCCAACGTATCAGCCCTACTTTTAAGGAAGTTAATCAAATGATCAACCTTCAATTTAGTTTTGGAGTCACCAGTTTCAGAATATAAAGTGCCTTTAAACTGTTCCCATTCGCGTTCTGTGGTTTTATCAAGTTTTGATAGTATTAAATAAATTATTAAAGTGTCCAGAAATCTGTAGGCTCCCCGAGGACCTTTAGAGCGCGTAGATTTTTAAGAACAGTGTCTATTAACTTTCTAATTAAAACCGGCGACTCTTTACCTATTGCCTGTATATTGAACAGTGACTTGACATGATTATGAAGTAATAACCTACTGTTGTTGTACCGATTGAGAAGCAGTTCCCATGCGATGTCATAGTTAGCACTAGAAAACTCCAATGAATCTATCACTAACTCAGCACTACCCTTAAGCGAAGATTTTAGGTAATGAAACTTTTGTATGCTAGAAATTTCAGTGGAATTATGAACAAGTGAAAGGAAAGTATCCCTGAATTCCAGCCAGTGCTCATAGTAACCGTCAAAGGAAGGTATAGTAATGGTAGGTAGTTTAACAGATTTTAGGTTATGATTGCTATTCAAATTAGTGGTTGTAGATGCACTAGATTTTGAAATTATGCATTCTGCCTTGGCTAAAACAGTGTAGTAAGAATCTTCGAATGATTCTCTTTGATTTAATTGTTCATCGAGATCACTGTCTAGCACTGCTTCTTCTAATTGTGTTTGAATAGAATTAAATTCAGTATAAATACTAGTGACGCCTTGTATGCGCAGTTTTAGGTCCATAACATTCTGACTAGGCAAAACATCTATACCATCAAGTGATTTTAGGTAGTTAGTGAACTTTGTAAGCCTCGCTTTGATAATGCCTCGTTTTTTAACGAGTTCTCGGATCAATTTAGTATCACAGTCACTGTTTGTTCTATAAGGAGACTTGTCACGCGTTGAGCCCACACTTAGCGTGTCATAAGTCTCAGATACGCTCATTTTAGTAGTAAATGAAAGTGGAGTACTCACGGTTTTAATAACTTCGAAGATGGACTTGGTGCTTGTGGTTTAATTCGGTTATCTTGACCGAGCGGGTAACTCACATCCACGACTGCACGATGCGCTTTATGATAATGGGGCTGCTCAAGTACCAATCTTCCAATCCTGGCTGATGCGTAGTCTCCAGTAATTTGAAAATAGGCTCACTGACTCTGGTTTTGCGGTAATCCAGTTAGTGTTCGGCGGAGAAGGACCAATGTTTCGTATGATGATTTCGTTGATGATTCCAGTGGCAGAAGATGATGAGCAGAAAAAATGCAGGGTAATTATTTGGAAGAGCTACTTCTGGCCTATCTTCAAAATTTTTATAAAAATTGTTTAATTAATAGTTAAAAACAACGAATTGAGTATTTATTTAGTGCGCTCAAGCATATTTTTTTTAAAATTAATTTTTAAAGTTGGAACTATTTTTTGATCGCGCTGCCATTTTTAGCAGTATGGCGTCTGAAAATCGTATGCAAATAGTAATACGCGACAAATAACAAAGAAAATAAATTATTTTTATATATATTACATTATAAATT